>CABHPR010127715.1:0-40038 GCA_902168415.1 Peromyscus melanophrys
TCATTTCTCAGTTTTAGAAGTTGTTTTCCCTACACTTTCTGTTTACTCAGGTAATAGTAAATCCTTCTCAGGTCTCTGATGGAGCTGAGAACTTTATAGTTATAGTTTTCTTTTTCATGAATTCAGAAAAGACACCCACAAAAGAGGGAGGTGTAAAGCATATTGAGAAATATCAAAAGATAGTTTTGGGTTGGTAATGAAAGTTAGGATAGAAAGTGAATTAGGTACAACACTTTTGACTCAGCAAGATAAGACAAATTCTCTGAATTTGTCAAATGCTAATAGACTAGCCATTGTTAATGTAATTTTTGCCTGTGTATATTTGTATATAGTTATTGTACTTCTTGTATTTAGTTTTTCTATGTTAGTTAGTTAAAACTTTAATGTTTTATTTAGACAAAAACGGGGAAATGTTGTATGATATTTGGGTTTTATTTTGACAAAAGTTTGCCTAGACATCAGAGGGTGAAGCTAGCCACTAGTTAACCATAGATGTCAGGCAGTGATGACACATACCTTTAATTCTAGCACTTGGGAGAAGGAAGCAGAAAGATCAGTAGTCCAAAGCCATCCTGGGTACACAAGCCTGAACCATTCTAAAAGAGAAACAGAGCCAGGCAGTGGTGGTACACACCTTTAATCCCAGCACTAGGGAGGTAAAGACAGGAATATAAGGTGGGTGAAGATAGAATCTCATCCCCAATTCAGTCTGAGAATTCATAGAGAAAAGATCCCCCATTTGGTCTGAGGATTTATAGAGGTAAACTGGCTCTAGTGACTATTCTTCTGCTTCTCTGATCTTCCAGCTTTCACCCTTGATATCTGACTCCTGTTTTTATTGTTAAGACTAATTAGGATCATTATTCACCTTCCTATAAAAAGATTAGCTTCTAGGACAGTATGGTTGTTATTTTTCTGTAAAGGACATCTTTATTCTGCAGTGTATGTTCAATTCAGGCCTGTATAAAGAAAAATATCAGACATTTCTTTCCCAGGGCAGAACCAGATCCAAATAGATAAGAACTATTTAACTAATAGATAATGAGGTGTGATCTCTCCTGACAACTCCCCATTTGTATTATAAAAGAACAGATATTGGAACATTCTCCATATCTCTTTTCTCTCCCTATCCAAAGAACCGTCTGGAGAGTTCCTAGTTCCTATTCCCTTTCTCAAGAGTGACCATGAGAAAAGGAGGATCCTCCAGAGTAGTCACTTTATTGATGGATACCTGTATCATCTTCTTCTTCATTTATCAACCATGAAGATGACAGATCTGTTTGTATTATTCATTCATACAGATGTGGCTATTTAATAATGTGCCTTCTTAATAAGTCTCCCTTCATATTTTTTTTCTGGCAGGTTTCAACCTGTTTAAACTGGGTCTATCATCCAATATTTCCTCTAAATATTCCTTTTGGTGATCTGTTCAAATTTAAAATCTGTGGATACATTTTAATCTAGATTAGAAGCAAGTGAAATAGCTCTCAGGGCAATTAGAAAAGTCATAGTATTATTTATCACATGCAAAGATAATAAATGGTTGTGAAGATACAGGGTACATGGTGTTCTTTTTGTGAGAGATACAGTTGATTTGGCTATTGTGGAAATAAGTATGTTTATCCTCAGAAACCTAGAAGTACATCTACAATGTAACCAAACTCTTCTACTCCTTGGTATATATCCAAAGGACTATATTTCATGTTGTAGAGACATGCTCATCTATGTTTATAACTACTCTATTCAGAATAGCTAAGGCATGGAAATAGTTTAGATAACCATAAACTAATGAATTGATTATGAAAATGTAGTCCTATATAAAGTATAATTTTATTAAGCTTGGGTCAGTCTCCAGGAAACAGAAATTTAAGTTTAACAGTAAACAGAAACTTAAACTTAGCTACAGACTCAAAATGGCTCCTGGTTATTAAATGAAGGCTGGCTACATTTATGTCAACTTGGCACAAGCTAGAGTCATCAGATAGGAGACAACTTCAAGTGAGAACATACTCTCACAAGATATGGCTGTAGGCAAGCCTGTAGGCCATTTTCTTAATTAGCTATTTGTGGGGGAGGGCCCAGCCCCAGGCCATTGTGGGCAGTGCCATCCCTGAGCTGGTAGTCCTGGTTTCTATAAGAAAACAGACTGAGTAAGCCATGAGGAGCAAGCCAGAAAGCAACACTCCTTCTTGGCCTTCACATCAATTCCTGCCTCCAAGTTCTTGCTCTGCTTGAATTCCTGTCCTGACTTCCTTTAATGATGAACTGTGATGTGGAAGAGTAAGTAGAATAAAGTCTTTCCTCCCAAGTCACTTTGGTAATGGTGTTGTACTATAGTGATAGCAATCCTAATTAAGGCACCTGTCATGACTGCCACCATGCTCCCCACCATGATGGTAATGAACTAAGCCTCTGAAACTATAAGAAAGTCTCCAGAAATATGTCATAATAGTTGCCTTGATCATGGTATCTCTTCATAGAAGTAAAACAACAGTGAATAAGACAAATCATCTTGAATTTCTGACTTACAGAAACTTATAGAAAATTATTCTAGTCCTCTCCCCATAAAATTAAAATCACTTATACAGAAACAGTCCTACAGTATTTAATATAAAAAATAAAGAAAAAAATCTACTTTAATAAAAATAAATTGTATTTGGAGATACTACTGGAACCAGTACTAAACAACAAATGGATGCAAATAGATGCCCCATGGCATTAATCCAGGCCATTCCACCCCTCCAAAAAAATTTGATGCAAAATCCTGCCAAATGCAGCTGTGCACTATCCTGTTGCCAACTGTGTCTATTGATAATGGTGTGGATGCTTTCATAGGTTTTCAACACAGAGGTTCACAGCCTCCAAATAAACCATCCTTTTTCACACAAACACTGCAAATGCTGAGAACTTTATGCCTCTTGTTTTGGCTAATATGAGCCCTACAACTGAAGCCCTAGCCAACTTGTTCATCACCAATAAAATAAGTAACTGAGACAAATAGTCCATATTAATTGACCAAATTAGAGTGCCTATCTACTTACTAGTTAAGTGTTTAAGTATAAGCTCTATTTTAATACAGTAGAGCTAAAGCATATGTCTGTCATCACTTTATTGTATATCCACCAAGAAGAAAACCTCACTTTCATATTCCAAATAGCATTTTCTGGCTCAGAATCTTATTACATATAACATTGTATCAAACAGTATCTTCCCCTTGCAAATCTTTGCAGTTTGATATTATTTTACACCATCAGCTCTCTAAACTGAAGAGTTCTACACTTTCTATACCAGTATCCACACACCAGCATTGCCGATGAGCTGCTAGAAATAAGACATTTATAAATTTTTCTTTCTAAGTTGGATACTCTGGTGTCTATTGAAATTTATAACTGCATAACCTACTATCTAGGTATATTCTCTGAGTAAATGTCTACCTCCACACTGCTATGCTTAAAGATAGATCTGGCATAGGTTATCATGTATACATTGGTATAATGTAGTAAATATCGCTGCTATATTGATAAATCACCACAAATCTGTCAGGATGTTACTAAAAGGCAAAACAGAATGCAAGGTAAGTACCAACAAGGAAGGAAAAAAATCCAACCCACTGTGACTTATTGTTGAAATTATAAGATAATGTAGTAGCAATGGAAAACTTCTTGTTGTTTCCTTAGAAAGGCAAATTTAGAATTAAGATAGATAAAACTTTATCCTGCATCTCGGCATATAATGAAAAAAATTAAATTAATGTCTTAATATTCCCAAATGTACAGTTGTAACATTACTATTATAAGCACCTGAAATGTTTATGGATGGATAGAGAGGCAAATGCTCTGTTTTAGATATGTACTACAAAATCCTATTCAGGTTTTAAAATGTAAGAACATTATTTTAGGTATATTAAATGATATCATGTACATGAGGCTTTGGAATGAGTGAAATCTATAGAAATAATACAAAATGCTATCACAGGTTCACAGGAGGGGACAAAGATTAATCTTTGTCAGTATAACTTCCAATCAGTAAGAGTTAAAAGTTATGAAGATAATTTTCATAACAGTGTAAATACAACAAAATACTGAAGTTAATGTTTAAAAAATGGTGAAGATATAGCATTCCGTGTCTACTTACTTCAGTAGAATATAGTTAAATAAGTCTGTTTTTCCACAGACTCTATGCTCTGTCCAAGGAGTTGAACACCTAGTGGCCACATCAGAAACATTTTAGCTATCCTTCATTTCCTCATTGTTTCACATATCTAACCAGGAAATATCTAACCAGGCACAACTCATCACATTGTCATGCTTAGTATCTTCTCCACAAATCCTTTGTGGCCACTTAAATTGTGTTCATTTTCTATGAATTACCCCTGAAAATTATGGTCCAAAACTAACAATTTTTTTTTTAAATCTCACAGCATCCTTTGGTCAGGAATATGGGCATAGCCTATCTGGGTATGTTTGGTTAAGCTATTCTGATTCTGTTCTCAGAATTCTATCTAGGTCACATAACTTGATTTGAAAGGTTTCTTTCTTTCTTTTTTTCTTTTTTTGGAGTGATGTGGATTTCTATTATAACTTTTTTGAGGCACTATGAATCAACTCTTGATGCCAATAGAGTTCTTTCATAAGAAAGAATGGTGCCTGAGCTCACCAATCATGAGTGATGTAGGAGATGAGAGACAGAGAGATTAAGAGAGAGAGAGAACAGCCTTTGAATAACACACATAAATGTGATGTCTCTTATCTCTTTGGTATCAGTTAACTGAATCAATCTAGTTTATAAAAAGGGGAAACTAGAGCATAAAGATTCAATTATTAGGAAGATAGGATCACTGGAGACAAAAGTAGAGCGTCTGAGCTACAACAATTTCTCCTATTATTGATACATTGATTATCTTTTAACTTGTGAACAGTGACTATGTTCTTCAGAGAAACAACTCTAAGATATAGGATGACACACAGGAATAAATCAATATAGCTGGCAACACTGTGGCATAAATGATTAGAAAAACTAGTTGTTGTTGTGATCTGGTAATTAATATCTCTGTGCACAAACACAACATTTTTTACAACTATAAGCAACCACTTAACCTTCTTGAAGAGATTACATACACCTGACTAGTAAGCTAAATACAATGGACATGAAAACCTTGAACATTTTGCAGGGTGAATAAAATTATAGAAGAATTCTACATCTAAAATGAAGATTCTTACAGCATTACATACAGGCTTTAGGGGCCATGTTTCAATGTGATAAATCCGCTAATCGAAGCTCCTTGCTCTCTGCAGTTTCCTTATCTGCTCAACCCCAGAGGTTTCATGAACACTGTCTAGATTAGGCACCTGCAGGTCCAGAGAGATTGCACCTCTCTCAGCAGGATTATTCGTCTTTGAGTCTTCTTTTGTGAAACCTTGTGTAAAGTTTCTCATGACACACAAGAGGCATTAGATTAGAGTTGCAGGGGTTAATACGTTTTAAGGAAGCCAGGCTACCTCATGAGCAAACAATTGCTGTCTTAGATCTATGCGGAGAAGTAAATGACTAATTTAAATAAGTGTCTTTGTTAGCATCTCTGTTGCTGTGGTAATACATCAACTAAAAGGAACTTGGAGAAGAAAGTGTTCATTTCTGCTTAGAAGGTACAGTTAAAGTCCATCATCAAAGAAAGCCAAGACAGGAACTTGAAACAGAAACCATAGAGGAATGCTGTTTTCTGACTTGTTCTTCCTGGTTTGCACAGATTTCTTTCATTTATTTATTTATTTTTTAATTTTTGAAAGTATAATTTAGCTGGACCGTGGTGGCGCATGCCTTTAGTCCCAGCACTTTGGAGTCAGAGGCAGGCAGATCTCTGAGAGTTCGAGGCCATCCTGGTCTCCAAAGCAAGTTCCAGGAAAGGCTCAAAGCTACACAGAGAAACCCTGTCTCAAAAAAAAAAGTATAATTTAATTACAACATTTCTTTTCCTTTTCCTCTGTTCAAATCCTCTCTTATATCCTTCCCCACTTACCTTCAAATTCATGATCTCTTTACTCACTAATTGTTATTGCATACAATTTTGTATTGCAGTAATATATATCATTAGACCCTCTCTCTCTTTCTTTTATCTCTTATATCACTCATTATCAATGACCTCAGGCTCCATTCTTTCTTATGAAAGAACAATATAGGTGGCACCAAAGGTTAATAATATATATATATATATATATATATAATACACATAACATACAAATAATAATATATATTCACACATGTATTACTATATAAAACCAGTTGAGTATTGTGTTATTTGAATGTATATTTTTAGGGCTGACTGGTTGGCACTGGACAATCAATTGTAATTAAAACCTGCACAAAAGGAGAAAAACCATGCCTGGTATTGGAAACCTAGCTAACTACTCAGTGATAATGTAGACACGGCTATTGGAGGAGAGTGCACAATTGGTAATTTACTAAACAAGCATAATGCGCAGCATTGTGGAGCCCAGTCCTAGTGGATACATGTACAAAATATTCCTTCACTCAGGGCTCTTAGAACATTGAAGAATTCCTTTGTATTGCTGAAGGGAATAGGCAAAGTAGCTGAATTTTGGCCTGTGGGTAAAGAAAGAAAAGGGGACACAGAAGGGGAGAAGAGGAAAGAAGAGAGATAAAAGGAGGGATTGTGAAACAGAGACAAAAGGAAGAAAGGGATGGAGGAAGAGAGGGGAAAGGAATGGATAAACAGGGGAGAGGGGGTGAGATAAGAAAGCAGAGACAAGGCAAGAGGGGAGGAGAGATTTTACCCAGTTTACTGTTAATGACTTTTTTTTTGTATATTTGAATCAGCTGTGTCCTTAAAGTAGTTTGGAAGTTTTGTATGCATCTAGGGCCAGGATTATATTCTAAGTGAATAGGAAAATACAAGTCAGAGAAGGGTAGAACATGGTGCATCATCTCCCTTGGCCACTTAAGGTATTTGAAGAGACTCTGACTTAACTTTGTTCACCCAATAGGCATAGAATTGAAAACTTTGAATTTTTGTTTGAACCATATGCATCTTTTCTAGATTTATTTTAGAATTTCATGATCTTTAATACAACTCTAAGGATTTTTTTCTTTCTTGTAGTTTATTATATCATCCCTTCATCATTTGAGGTATTGCTAGTTTCTTTTCTATTTATTTACTTAAGCCATTGCACACACCATATTTTATATGTTATACAACCAATAACTGTTGTATTAGGTTTAAATTAGGATTATTCAGAAAGGGATTTATAGCCGAAGCCTTTTCTCTGTCCCACTTGGTCCCACAACAGCTTATGAAATAATCTCGCAGACACTTAATATTAATTACAAACTGACCTATGGCTCAAGCTTATTACTAGGTAGTTCTTACATCTTAAATTAACCCATTTCTATTAATCTATGTATCGCCCTGTGGTTGGTGGCTTACCAGTACTTTAACATCTTGCTTCTTGGGCAGCTTGCTGGCATCTTCCTGACTCTGCCCTTCTCTCCCTGTAGCTCTGCTTGGATTTCCCACCTGGCTATATCGTGCCTTGCTATAAGTCAAAACAGCTTCTTTATTGACCAATGGTAATGAAATATATTCACAGCTTAGAGAAAGACATCCCACAGCAGGGATATTACTGTATCAGATTTTATAGCTTTCAATTTAAGTGACTCAGAGTTGTCAAACAAGCTGGACTTTGTGAACTTCATTTGAAAATTTTGTTTGCTTGTTTTAATTTTTGATACAGTCTCATTGTATAGCTTAGGTTGTCCTCAGGAGTACAACAATCCTGAGTCATCCTTGCAAATACTAGTATGTCAAGCATATAACACTATCCTTGGCACTTTGAAAAGTATTTCAGTTAATATTAACTATGCATACATTTTTGTACAGTCATTCAAAAATTAACATTTTCAGAACATGACCACTCAGACATATGCAATGCATGCCTCTGTTTATTCTCTAATCGATGGAAAAATATGGGAAGTTATATCTATGTTTAATATATAAAATTGATTTTTGCATCTCCACAATATTGTTCTCATTTGTCTTTACCATGATTCATTGCTAATACTTGTAGAGACACTGATGTTTTAGGTATGCACTCACGGTTAAGCTAGTGTGGCACTAGACCTATCAGTTCAATAAAAGAATGCAATGCCTCTCATACATTTAGATGCTTTCTGGTTTTGTTCCTCTCAGAAAGTATGTTAGAGGCTTTTCTATCATCTGGGAAATGATTACTTTTATATTGCCTTCTTAATTCTTGCTTACCTTGCTTAAAGGATTTAAGTTTATGGCTGACTAGTAAATATTGAGCAAATAATAAATTAAATCTTGCTGTGCTATTTCAAAGCCAAGTCACACAGTCAGAATTTGAATTTTCAAAGAGAAAAGATCTTTACTTTAATAATATGTGGAGTTAGAATAGCTGATCAACTACACAAGACTTCCTAAGATTTATCAATGTTCTTATTTCTATACATAGAAATTGTCCGTCATTCAGTACAATATATGGAATACTTTTCTAGGCACTCAGGATATTGAAAAATGTTCAAATGAGTTGCACATTCTGTTTAAGTTGGGAAGGCAGGGAGAAATGGAACATCATACAAGACTATCTCATTTTAGTTTTCCAGTAAACTATCAATTAGATGAAGATAAGAAATTCGTGGAATTCGTGGAATTTGGGGAATGATGATGTTGAAAAATAATGGATGGAGGGAGCGGGTTTAACAGGATTTTCAGACTCAGAGACTTATGAAAAAATGGTAGAGATAAAACAAGAGTGGGAAAAAAGAATATCAAGGGAAGAGAATATCAATGTATGTTGCAGTTCCCATAAAGACCTGGCAAGACAAATGTGGATATTTAGAGTGTAGAGTGTCACTTTTAGAACTGTTTAAACAGAAATGGCTTTGTCTTATAAGTATAGACATTCTTACTGGTTGGCTACTTTATGCATTTGGAGAAACTGAAATCTGGCTAAAATTCACAGGCTAGTATTGAAGGTGGGGTATGTGATGATTATACATAACTTGTAGCCAATCAATTTTTTTCCCAGAGAAGATGTGAGCAATGAATCTCCAGGACTCTATTAAATAATATGACTAGACTAAAGCTTGGATAAAGGAAAGATCATATTGGGTATAATACAGGATAGCACTATTTTAGGTAGATAATTTAAAACATAAAATTACTCCTAGGGCCATTCTGCGGTACCAATTTTTCTGTGCCTTGCTCAGCCATCATCAGAGAAGTTTCCTCTTGTAGTAGATAGGAACCAATACACAAACCCACAACTGCACAGAGTGTAAGAGATTTTTGGAGTACTCAGTCCTAATGGGATGTTGTCATCAATCCCTCTTCTCAGGCCTCATGGATCTATGTGTAAGAGGAAGCAGAATGATTGTAATAGCCAGGCATGATATATGACTCCAAAGAAACACTGTCTTCTAGACACAACAGGACTGATGCACATGTGAACTCACAGAGACTGTGGTACCTGTAAAGGAACTTCACAGATTCAAGGCACATGAGCTCTAGTCCCTAACTGAAAAGCTATCTACAATTGATACCCATTTAAAAAAAAAAGTCCTCTCCAATAGAGTACTAATCACACTTTAGGATTAACTGTTTACTTCAGGGTAGGCCCCATGCTCAGGAGAAGGGCTTCAAAAACAATAGAATTGCTAGGCAGTGGTGGCGCACGCCTTTAATCCCAGCACTTTAGAGGCAGAGGCAGGCGGATCTCCGTGAGTTCGAGGCCAGCCTGGTCTCCAAAGCGAGTTCTAGCAAAGGCTCAAAGCTACACAGAGAAACCCTGTCTCCAAAAACCAAAAAAAAACAATAGTATTTATAAACACTTCTTTGTCCCATATTGCTTTGTTTGGGTATTTTTTGCCTTTTGTCTTTTCTTTTGCTCATTGATTTTGGTGTCCAATTTTGTGTTTGGGTGGTGGTGGTGGTGGTGGTGGTTTGTGTGTTTTTCTTGTTTTTTATGTATACCCCAAAGAGAGAGAAGGAAAGGACATTGATAGGTAGAGAGGTGGGGAGGATCTGGGAGGAGTTGGGTGGGGGCATGAACAGAATATAATGTGTGAAAAACTGTTTTTCAATAACAAAAGGCAAGAATATGTTCAAAAGAAAAAGAAGGCAAAAACTAAACCAAAACCAACAACAGCAAAAGAAAAACAAACACAAAGCAGCCATAACATCATTGCTTCCTAGTTGTTTTCTCCAGGAAACATTCTCTCATGGAGTGGACAGGGAAAGGTTCATTCGTCTCCAGAAGCTCAAGACATTTATGAGACTCACAAAGTACCTTACCCCTGTTTTAATGCAATCAACAACTGCTAGTAGAAAAAGGACTCTGCATCAGTGAAGTTTCCATTGAAGCTTCCAAAGAGGTTTATGTAGGAAACTCCACTGAGCCAGAATCTGTGAGATATCACCCATGCTGCTATGGATTTGTGGTGTTGTAGGTGCCTAAGTAACTCAAGTTCCTTTAAGTGTTCCTAATAAACAGTGGCTCACCAAGCTAGAACCAAGCTGAATTGTGTCTTCATTCTATTGGTAGTGTCACTAATATAAGAATAAACAGACATTTGTTCACATGCTCCCAGAAAAAAATGTTACCCAAAACACTTGATACCCAAATAAGGACCAATAGCCTTGTTTGTTTTTCTATTGCTGTGAAGAGACATCATTACCAAGGCAAGTTATTAAATATATATATAATATTGGGCAGGCATGGCACTGGAGCAGTAGCTGAGAATTTACATCCTGAAACAGAGAGAGGCACAGAGAGAGAGACAGAGCGAGAGAGCGAGAGAGTAAGACAGACAGAGAGAGAGAGAGACAGAGAGAGACAGAGAGACAGAGAGAGACAGAGAGAGGCACAGAACAAGTGAGAGAGACACAGAGAGAGATAGAGTGAGAGAGATAGAGATAGAGACCTAAGTGGGGGATGATATGGGCTTTTGAACCCTCAAAGCCTACCTCCAATCACACACACACACACATACACACACACACACACACCTCCTGACATACCTCCTAATCATTGCCAAACAGTTCCACCACCAAACATTCAAATAGATGATTCTATGGAGGTCATTCTCATCCAAACTACCACACCAACAGAAACAAAGTTGAACTACAGAGGATCAGTAGCATAGCCTATAATATGGGTGATAAGACATGTAACTGAAGTTTACCTTAAGATGGAAGAGCATTTACTGGGGCAATCAGATAGGGCATATTTCCCTGAGGGTATGTGCTGGTACATCTCCTTGTTGTAGATTCCACGATGGCCATATTCCTCTACATGGTTTGGAGTTATACTCTTCTTTGGTGAATATGGTCTTACATGCACATAAAGTGATATCATGAAGATAACTGAGTAACTTCAGAATATATTACAATCCCTAAATATGGGATATATGAGATGCCACTATAAGTAGGTTGTGGTAGTTATTTCAAGGCCTCAGTTATGTGCAACAAGACACATGACTAAGGTGAGATTTCTGCCCCCTTCCCAAGAAAAAATCTTGCATGGAGAAAATCAGAATAACAATGTTAAAATGTGTGGAGTCTGTCTTCTGCATCAGTCTTTGGTCTGGAAGGAAAATAGGGAAAAAATAAGGATTGGATATAACTGAGTTCTGTACAAATTAGATCTGTGTGAAACAGCATTTCTTGGGATCCAAAACTTGGAAGCCAAGGGAAGAAATAGACTATGAAGAGGGAAAGATTTTTGATGGAAAAGATAGAAGATGTCCTTCAGATTTTATTTTTTCCCCAAGACTGGGCTCCTCTGGCTGTCCTGGAAATCACTCTGTAGACCATGCTGGCCTCAAACTCATAGATAGCCACCTACCTCTGCCTCCCTAATACTGGGATTAAAGGTATGTACCACCACCGCTTAGCATATTTGATCATTAATAGAATGGAAGAGAAAAAAATACATGATTCAGCATGAAGATAGTCCCTTAGTAACATCTCCTACAGGAAACCATGATAATCAAGTAATTTTCTGCATCTGGATTGAATTAAGACAAACCTGTGGTGGTATTGTGTTCCCCAAAATATTGTGCACCCTAATAAACTTATCTGGGGTCAGAGACAGAACAGCCACTAGATACAAAAGCTAGAAAATGGTGGCACTTAAACCTTTAATCCTAGCACTCCAGAGGTAGAAATCCCTCTGGATTTCTGTGAGTTCATGGGCACATTGGAAACAGCCAGGCATGGTGACACACACCTTTAATCCCAAGAAGTAAGCCTTTAATCCCAGGGAGTGATGGCAGAAAGGAAAGATATATAAGACATGAAGACCAGGAACTAGAAGCATTTGGCTGGTTAAGTTTTTAGGCTTCTAGCAGCAGTTCAGCTGAGAGCCATTCGGATATGAGGACACAGAGGCCTCCAGTCTGAGGAAACAAGACCAGCTGAGAAGTTGGCCATGTGAGGTTAGCTGTGGTTTGTTCTGTCTCTCTGACCTTCCAGCATCCACCCCAGTAACTGGCCTCAGGCTTTGTCTTATTAATAAGAACTTTTAAGAATCTTGCTACACAAACCATTAAACAAGAAATTAAAGAGCTGCTAAGCTTGTCACGTGGTATTATGGTACACAAGGACAGATACCACCAATCAGAGTGCTGTTGAGATTGAGGAGCCAAGAAATAGAGCCTCTTCATATTGCCCCTAGAGTCAAAAGCTGCATAATTCGGAGCATTAGAAAGTAAACTCCAAACTGACAGAATGACTTGTAGGCAACTTTAAGGGCATACAATTGTTACTGACTGACTTTCTTATAGATATCATGAACTTCAAACCTGAAAATCATAACTTTGAGCTGTTAAAATATTTAAGAGGCAATGTTGAAATTCTCAAAGAAAGTGTATGCAAATTATGGAGACTGTTTGGGTCACTCAAAAGCAACAGGAGCAAGGTTAGTGTCAAGTCAGAGTTTCTAAGGAGTAAATATGACAGAATACCAGACACCATGCTAGCCCAAACTTGTCAAACCTAGAAATCAGCTTAAACACCCAGTGCGGTAGTGAGAAAGGACATGTTTCCTCTTTAAGTGATCCAGGCTTCTCAATATGAACAACCCCACCATTGTGCCACTATACCTAACACTGCCCTTTTAATGAAAGAGTGGATAGATGTGCTGAGATCTTTTCATGATGAACTGGAAATTAAAACATGTCTTTTTATACAACTTTTAGGCCCTGAATCCCAAACCATTTGCATTTGCTTGGATGGGGCACGGAGAATAGAAGCAGTGGTCTTGCAGAAATCATGTCTATCTTCCAAAAAATGATTTTACTATGTAATGCTATCTCTTGGTTATCTTGTATAATTTGAAAAGCGTCTGGAAGCAGAATAAAAACACCAAAGCATTTGAATGAAATGAACCTGTATGGTTACAAAGAGGGACTCCAAGAAGTTATAAGGTTGCTTTCAAGATGGACTAATCATCTAAGGTATTGTACTCAGAATTCACACGTTTGTCTTATGAGATGCTGGCCAGGGAGGCCACTAAAAGTCACAAAGAAAACAAGCTTCTTATTACTGCTGGGGTTACACTGAAGAGTTAGATGGTAAATCCCCATTGCTGAAGATGTTGCAATGTCTCAATGTTAGCTCTGAGTTAGAGGCTTCCTCTCTGCTGAATCACTTTCATGGTGTAGAAACCACTATGCTGACCCCTAGCAGAGACTAGTCATTGTCAGTCCTGTCTGATTATGCAAATGGCTGAGAAGATAAGCCTAGTCTTGCAATAGTGACTTGATTGCTATGGATAAGACCAACTACTTTACAATTGGGTTTCAGAACCAATACTTAGTGATAGATACTTGGTCTTGTAAGCTAGGAGGAAAAAAAATCTATGGCTGGGGAGGTAATAGAATTAATTAGAAATGCTACTTCTATTGTTTGGTTAGATGGATATGATATGCCTATCAATTTGTCTCCTAGACATTTTTGTTAATGCTTATAGATTTCTACTGCTTTCTCTCTTTTTCAGAAAAGCTTGTTTCAGAAGACAATCATTACTGCAGTTTCTTAAATGTCAAACTGCTGAGAATACATGAGTGAGCGTTGCACCAGGTAAACCTTATACTCAGCAATAATGAAAGCAAAAATGAACAAACAAAAAACCCAGACATCTGTATATTGTCCTCCGCAGATCAGAGAACACTGTGTAAGAAATTAGAACAAATATGAAGCATCAGAGGAAGAAGTTAAGTGCTAGGCAGCTGGTTCCTCCACACTGAAATATTCCTTTGTGAAGGGAAGCAAGGAGCAAAACAAAATTCCAGAAACTCACAAAACTCAAGGATTTCCTAACATGACAAGGCTGTCACAGACCATCCTTCAGGTGACAGGTGATATAAGCAATGAGTAGTTGTAGGGGGAGAGAAAATCTAAACTGAATGTAACCCAGGAAACTTCAGAGATGCAGCTGTGTGTACCATCACCAGAGTTTCAGTGTTTTTATTTTTGTTTAGAATCTCACTGAATCACCATGTTGCAGTAAGTAACCATTTACTTCTGACCTTGTACGTATCACCCCAACATTAACATTAAGTTAAACTTAACTGTAATCTGTGTTGATATATTGTGTACCCTGACACACTTGCCTGAGGATCAGAGGACAGAGCCAGTCACTAGATTAGAAACAGGTCAGGCAGTGGTGGCACATACCTTTAATCCCAGCACTTGAGATCTCATGCCTTTGCTTGGGAAGCACACACACCTTTAATCCCAGGAAGTAATATGGCAGGGCAGAGAAAGCTATATAAGTCTTGAGGAAACAGGAACTCACTCTCTTTAGGCTGAAGATTCCGTAGAGGTAAGAGCTTGTGGCTGGCTGCTCTGCTTCTCTGATCTTTCAGCTTTCTCCCTGATATCTGGCTCTGGGGTTTTTTTTTTTTTTTTTTTTTTTTTTTAATTAAAAGTTCATCTAAGGTTCGAACAATAGTAATCACTTCTTTAGTCTGTCATTTTTACCCAATCTAGGATAAGTAAATGTCTCTTTACTTCTTCCTGGGGTGAGGAGGGAAATCACACAACACTCATTTGAGACATTTAAGGGAATCAAATTTGTTCAGGATTATTAAAGAAATCTATGTTGAAGTATGAATATTTCAAATTGCTTGATGTAGAAACATTTCGTGATAAATGATTTTTAAAACATCTATCCTGAATGAGTGTTTTTGTGCACCCTTTCCATGGAGTTAGATTAACATCAACCACACCTTACTCAGAGAAAGAGAGAGTCCTTGACTGAAAAATGTAATCATTTAGGGTTGATTTTCAACACAATCAATCAATAACCAGGGAATTCTTTAAGATGAAATCATGGGTTGTAAGGATGAAATCACATTATAAAATATCCCATGAAATATCTGTAATTATCAATGCTTATTGGAGCCAGGCATTGGTGGCACACACCTTTAATCCCAGCACTTGGAGGTCAGAGGGAGATGGTTCTCTGTAAGTTCAAGGCTAGCCTGATCTACAGAGTGAGTTCCAGAAAAGCCAAGGCTACATGGAAAAAGCCTGTCTTGGAAAACAAAAGCAAGCAAGCAAACAAAAAAAAATGTTTATTGGACATACTGACTGATGGTTGAAAATAATCCAAAATATTCATAACAAGTTATAAAATTACAATGCAATGAAAACAAACTTTCAAAAATTATATGGAAGAAGATTGAAGGTATTATGGCACATGTGCACCCCCAATAAAGGGAGGTTACAGTGGGTACTGTCACTCACCATCACACTATAGAAAGATCAATTGAATCAAAATTATTGAATTAAAACACTTAAATCAATAATGGTTTTAGCAGAAATAAAACATGAATGAATTCTTAATAACCAAATAGTGGGGGAAATTTTGCTAAATACAACTTAGTATTCAGAAGCAATAAAAATCGACCATTTTGATTACATATACTTGAAAGAGAAGAAAATCGTGTTGCATGTACAAAATAAATGAAAATATATATTACACACTTCCATGTTTGAATCCAAATACAAGTTCCCTTAAAGGGAAAAATTTCACATAATTCAAAAAGAGATTAAAACTACAAATATTTGTGAGACATCATGTGGGTCCTATATTGAAATTGAACCCAGGTTCTCTGAAAGAGAACTTAACCTCTAAACTTAACCTGGGAGTTCTCTTAACCTCTGAGCCATCTCTTCAGCTCCCTTAAGGGCTTTTGAAAAAGTGTAAATATCTTTATCCTCGAGAATTAAAATCACATATATAATGAAAAACGTTAGCATCTGGTCCCATTTTTCCCTCCAAATCCTCCAATGTCTCGTCTCCCAAATATGTACCTTTCCCAATTTTGTATTTTTATTTTGAGAAACCATCAAGTCTATTCAGTGTGTTCCATCTGTGCATGGGTGTGGGACCATCCACTGCAGCATGATGAATCTATCCATGGAAATACCCTCAAGAAACAATGTTTCTCCCTCTCTGGGCAACTATTAACTGCCAATAGTTCCTGACTAAAGAAGGAGGATCCCAATAATCTTGTCCAGGGTAGACACTGTGTGCCATAAGAGTGATCTGCTCATTGTTGCAATCCTGGCACCACTGTTTTTTAAACTGCATTATGACTAGATTTAAGGCCAATTTATCAGGAGGAAAATCCACATCTGGTACTGTAGTCCTGGTCAAAAGCCCATGAATTTAGATAGAACATGTAATTGTTATTTTGCTGAAGTGACATTGTCAACTTGTCTTATAAATATTTATGTTTATAACCATAGGCATGGGCTCCTCTCAACCATGGTTAGAAAAACTGCTTTTTGAAATGAGTAGCAATTAATAATGCTAAGATACATAATTGGTCAAAGTGATGAGAAGAAGAGGCTCTATGTTCACCCCAAAATAGGAAACTTTCATCAACACTCCCACTCCACCTCCTGATGAACATGTAATGGCTATCATACTCATGATCTGCTGGAATCTGTAGACAGCTATTCAAGACATGCACAAGATCAAGCTAATCAAAATTCCAGCACAGGTGAAAGAAAGTCTCCAGGCCCTAATGTTAATGAGGAGATTATTTTTCAATTGTGTTTTTTACGCATGTGTGTTTATGTACACCTGTGTATGGAAGTCAGAAGTCAATGTTAAGTATCTCCAGTATTCAATTATTTTAAACACCAAAACATTTCTAAAATGGAGGACAATATCTCAACATTACTTATAGAACATGAATACTCTTTAGAGAATACTGGATGGACATTTTCTGATTTTAATATAAAAATATAAATTTAAACAGCATAAAGTTAGCATATTGAATCTATTTACATGATAACACTTTGGAAAGTTCAACAATGTATTCTGTTATTGAAATTAGCATGGGATCAATACTTTTACACACACTGGTCACTGTGTGTAACAAACATGAATAATGCAGAAAATTTATAAATAAATAAGCAGTGTTGTTGAAGGACATATATTTTTTTCTCAAAAAATAATCTAGGTGGAAAACTACTTAGACATATCTCAGAAATCTGAGAGGTAGTTAATTGCAGGTTTTTAACTAAATAACTTGATCCATTGTCTTTTGGGGAACCACTATGTTTTGCTTTTTCAAAAGGTCCTACCAAATTTGAGCAAGGTAGAAAACAGCCATCTTGAAAATACACCATTGTGTCCATTCTGCTGCTTTCGTCTTGTATTCCCTCTACTTCTTTTTATTCTCATAATCAACTCACACTTAAGCCTTGTGACTTTGTCTCAGTTACTGATTTTTAGAGCACCTACATTGAAACACTAAACAAGACCCCATATTTGTGGACATTTCTCCTTGGTTGCTGCTCTGTACGTTCATCCTCAGTAAATTGCTCGTTTATGATAGATGTGTCCATATTGTTGCTGGTCCATCAATCAAGTAATACGTATATGACAAGTTAAAAAAGATCTGATCATTTAAAAATGGCTCAGATGTTAATGTTCATGCTTTACATTCTAATTATCTCATGTGCGAGGAATATTATTATTATATGTTTTAATAACACAGTACTTGGAATACACTACCAAACAACCGTTGCATTTTAAAGTGAAATTTTTAGTGGCACATGATGACAGGTGGATGGATATAAATGATTTATTTTCTAAACTGCTGTTTTGCTACACAATTGCTTACATTCAATGTTAGTTTAAACTTATCTACTACCTTGAATGGTTTGTGTAATCCTTCAGGCTTCCAGAGATTAGTCCATTAAACCACAATAAATATAATAATACAACAACAGTAAGTTATTCCATGAATAAATAGCTACTTCAGCCGGGCGTTGGTGGCGCACGCCTTTAATCCCAGCACTCGGGAGGCAGAGCCAGGCGGATCTCTGTGAGTTCGAGGCCAGCCTGGGCTACCAAGTGAGCTCCAGGAAAGGCGCAAAGCTACACAGAGAAACCCTGTCTCAAAAAAACCAAAAAAAAAAAAAAATAGCTACTTCACCTTATAGATTTGTAAGCAAGACTTGGTTCATGTATCAGGACATGCTATCCTGTACATTGTAACTAAATAAAAACTTGATCTAAGTCTCTCATGTGGACATTCCAAACTACTTATGTTATGTACATTTTCCAAAATTGTTTGCTCAATAACCATTTGTATAAATTTACTTATTTAATAGGAACAATAGCAGTATTTCATATCATTAATATTCTTTTCTTTAGTAACAATGATTTTTCACTCAATATAGTTTGTTTTCATTTGCATTATGTATTCCAATTATCTTAAGTGTAGAAACACTTCTTTTATTACACACATTTAGAAAACATTTATTCACATTTTTGTGCTTCATGTATTGACTTCATACTTCTTATTTTGAAAGTTAATGAAAATTTGAGCTTCAGCTATTGATACCCTTTATTTTTCATAATAAAATGATCCCAGAGTTTCAATATTGTGTATATTAAGAAGGTTTTTATTTATTCATCATTTTCATTATGAGTAATCATCATGTTCAATATTTTAGTCATCTGAATAAACTGAAAAATTATACTGTGCAATGTCATGTAAATGAGGTTACTTTGTATACACGTTAAGAAAAAAGCCTGAGTTTGTGAAACACTACATATGTAAAAGAAAAAAGATTGGTTGATGAAAATAAATCCCACTCTCTAAAATATATCTGTAAATTAAAACAGAGAACACCGATTGTACATGGAGAGGAAAACCTGTAGTCAATTGCAAGATGAAATTTTATTACATATGATATTATCACATCACATGACAGTTGGTCAAAAAGATCATGATTCCTGCCAAGGTCTCTAAGATATAGCAAGAATCTTTAGAAAGTGTGCTGAAAATGAACTCACCAGTTAGAGTTTAGGGCATCTTTCAATATTCAATATAAACCCACTTTAATTCTGTTTCTGCTGTAATCTTGAACTGTAAATTTAGTTGAAGTTTTTGTACAGTGGCAGTCACACTGAAAAATACTTTAATTGAGTCAATGAAGATCTTTGTATTATCAAACCTGCTTGTGAGGAACAAAAACTTTTGTAGCTTTTCTCGAGGAAAAATCCGACTTTTTTTATACTTTTAAGTTCATAATTTGAAAGTGTCTTTTTAATGCTAAATGTACAGTTAATGAAAGCAATATGAACAAACTGTCAAGTTTCCTACATTTACTAGAGACACAACTTAATTCTACTTTTCAAGAAAACTAATTTTGTCTTGGAATCCTTATATTTATGGTGGTAAAGGGAAGAACGCTGGTATATTATAATTATCATTGTTAATAAAATGTTACCTCTACAGAACTGTACAACTGACCCATTAGCTTCCCTGCCTATAGCCCTCCTCTTCACCACTTCCCTAGTTAAGGAATAAGATAAAGTTTATTAACTGTATTTACTGCTCACATGTTGCAGTAGGTCATCAGTCTTGTTGGCAAGCACCTTTGCCCATTGTGGCATCTGAAAACTCCACAAAATAACATTATCTTGAAATTAATGTGCATAACCTTCTGGCAAAGCTGCCATTGCTCTCTCTTGAATATATGTCAAGGAACACAATCTTTGCGGCATTATATCCACTTAATATACAAATATGTTTCCAATGAGGTTATAGCTTGACTAAAACTGCAGTAAGTTCATGATGTTCTATTTCTAGATCAGGTTTTCCATTACTTATCTTTAAAAAAATAGGTTAGCCCTTTAGCCACTAAAATAGAGGAGTTTAATTGTGGATTGACTTTTCATTTTTTAATACGCCTAGCAAAACGTTTGTTTTCATGTTGGATCCAAAGTTGGGTATTTTTCTTGAGGTTTCTGTAAAATTCTTTCTTTGATATTTATATAATTCCTCTACTTTATTAATTCAGGAGTTTTATTAAGTATTCTGGACAAGTTATTTCTTTTATGTAGGTGTTGAAAATGTGCATTCTGTGCCCGAGGCCTACTTTGTCATAATGTTAATATTGCTCTCTGATGACAAAATTTTAATTTTAATGTACTCTTATTTACTACTTTTCTTAACATGGCTGTGTTTCCTTTTGAAATCTTTATTGTCCCCTAAATTGTATAAATATCATCTTTCCTAACTTTTACTTATTATGTCTACAAAATACACAGAAATTGAAATTTTATGCATCAAAGGTTAACAGCAAATATATTTAACCAAATAAATATCCAGTTGAAGCATTTATTTCCATTTCTGAAAATAAGATTTTTGTCAAACATCCACAATGCCACGTTATCATAATTTTTTAGTTTTTTTTTGTTTTTGTTTTTGTTTTTGTTTTTCTAAACAGGGTCTCACTATGTAGTTCTGGCTGTCTTGGAAAACAATATGTAGCCCAGATTGGCCTCTAACTAACAAAGATCCTTCTGCCTCTGCCTACCAAGGGCTGTGATTAAAGGAATGTGCCATTATGCCTGGCACATTACCATAATCTTATTGTGTCTTTGTGTGGATATTTCTGGACACTCTGTCCTGTCTACTGGCCAGTCTCTTTGTCTATATGCTGATGGGACATTGCTAGGGGTGGCATTCCTTACTGAACATTCCCCATTGGTGATATATAAGTATTCATAATCATCTAACATTGCCTGAAAAAAGAAAGCTTACTGTAGTTTTGAATTAAAATGTTCAGCTTATATATCTCTATTAAGGGAGAAGTGATACCTAAAATAATTATCCCTAATATTTCAGAATGTCATATCCTTCCAATTATCACAACTTTCAACAGTGGCTACTAGTTTATCATGAAGAGGTTAGGATAATTTTTCTTTTAATTGGAGTAAAACTATTTTTTCCAATATGATATTTTTATTCATTTTTGGGGTATTTCACATAATAGACCCCAATCACAGTTACTTCTCAGTCACCTCAGATCTGCCCCCTTTGTGACCTCAGCCCCACCCCAAATAAAAGGAGAAAGAAAAGAAAAGAAAAACTCAAAACCACAGTACAATTTATGTTGATCATATATCCACTAGAGCATGGTCAAAATACCAGTGGTCAGCCTCTTGAAGAAAACTGAGTCTTTCCCTACCCACACCTCTAGGAGCCATAAGTTGTGGGGAGAGCTACACTACAGCATCTTTATCACAAATTTTAAGAGTTTTCTTAGATGGTTTCCTGTCTTTCCAAAATTAACAGCCTTTACTTTCCAAAAGTAAAGGCTGTTACCTTTGGGGGGACAGAAGACTTCTATGGGTCTCTTTCTCAACTGTGAGTCTGAAGTAATCAATACCTGCAAAAGTAGCTCCCACGTCCTTTACAGTCACCAGGATCTCAATTCATGGACTTCCATATAATTTGTAGCTATGGCTCAGGTCACAGACACATAGCATGTGTCATGGCTCTCCAGCGGCAGTACAGACACACAGCCCCCTGCTATAGGACTGGCCACCAACACCATCATAGCCCTGGGTAGCAGCCTGGCCCAAGGACATCAACATGACTCCAGGTGGCAGCACAGATTACAAACCTATGGCTGGTCTTTAATAGTAATAGGGATCACAGACATCAACATGACCTAAAACTACAGAAGGACCACAGATCCAACCTGGCCCTTGCTGGCAGCAAGAACCATTGACATCATCATGGCTTCAGGTGGTAGCACAGACCGCAGACATCCACATGGCCTTCATTGATTTTATTGTCCATGGACATCAACATGGCTCCCAGGTGCAGCAGGATCATGGACCCCAACACAGCCCTCAGCAATAACATAGGTCACAGATATTGTCAGGGACTCTGGCAGCAATCCAGACCATGGGCACTAAGGTGGCATTTTGTGGTAGCACAAACTACAGATGTCCTCCTTGCCTCTGGCCATAGCGTGGGCCACAAACATGGACATGGACACCAGCAGCAGCTCAGACCACAGACATCCATCTGAAACTCAGTCTTCAACATGGTCTGGGGCAACATCATGGACCAGGGATAAAAACATGGTCTCCAGGGGTAGCATCAAATCTGTGGGAGTCTGTGGGAGACTAGCTCTGGCCTGCTCCCACTTTTTGAAGGGCTCTTGGGTGGAGGAGAGAGGGATGAAGAAATATTAGGTAGAAAGATAGTGATGAGGAGAAAGACAGACACAGAATAGCTTCAGGAGGGCCCTGAGTCAATACCCAGATAGCCCACAGCTTTATTCAAAAGGCTTTTTATAATATGCCAAGGGGAGAGGCAAAAATACCTCCCCCTTGCAAGATCAAAGCACACCAGACAGGCAAATGTAGACCATTTCAAACACCTGGTAAACATGCCCCTAGCCAGATCATCTCATTATGCAGCCTTACTGGGTAAAGCAAACCCAGATTCTCTGACCCTGAGTAAAGTCTCACTAGGAAGTCTCTGTGAGCCACCACACAAATCCAGAAAATGAGCCATTCTTCTTCTTGGTCATCCTGTCAATGCTCAGATCCAGGGCTATTGTCATGCTGTTGGAAAGAGTATCTGGGGACTGAATCTGCACATACCCCAGGCTACTTCACACCATTCTGCCAAACCTACTGGAAGACTACATGTTCCCTCATCCACCACAGCCTTCTCTCACACAAGTCAAGATCTCTATCTCCCAGCAGGCCAAGCAGCAAGAGCTGCAGCTGTAGTGGCTCCATGCTGGGAGCTGCCTGGCAGGCCTAGAACCACCTCTAATTATTAATGATGTCTGGTTCTGCAGGAAGGGCTCCTCCATGCTCTCCAGAACCTCTTAGAAGGAGTAGCTGTTGGGTAGAAATTCTCAAAGTGCTGAATCTGGGCCTGGATGGCAACAAGGTTGTCAGTCTCAACCTTCCAGGGCATTCTACCACAATGTCCGCCTGCATGGGCCTTCCTGGAGTAAGAATTATACTTAAACAATAGATACAATGCTTTATAGCAGACTTCTAGAACTTATTAGTTGTGTGTAATTTAGTTATTGTACCCACTGACCAGAAGTTTTCGTTTTCCATTTTCCCAACTCTTAATAAGCATTCTTAGCTTAAATGAGTTTGAAAATTATAGAAAGCTCATCTGAGTAAATTAATACTGTGGTCATCCTTTGGTGACAGGTTTACTATATTTTTCATAACGACCTCGAGATCATTCTACTTTGTCGAATATGCCAGGGTCTCCTTATTAAATTATGGATAATATTTCATTGTATGTAATAAAAATGTTTTCTTGTCTATACCCTGATGAACATTAAGTTATTTCCATATCTTGACAATAGGTAAACAATTCTGCAATTATCATGGAAGTGTAGATATCTCTTCATGATATATACTTAATTGTAGTTTCTTTGAATATATATTTCAAAAATAGAAACATTGGATATTATAATTTATTTTTAAGATTTTTTAGGAAATAAAATTGTTTTTCTTTAAGAGTCTGAGAATTGCTGAAGAAAGACTCCAAACTCAAATAGTACATAAGCACAAAGAGAATTTATTCTGCAGAAATATCCAGCATGCAAGGGTTGATCATCTACAGAAAATAGCAATGATGACCAGGGACAAAGGCATTCGGGCACTTTTAACAAAGGACTTCAGGCATTCTGAGCATGGTGATATAATCTTTGTTCTAATTGGTCAATCAAGGAGCAGTTACATGGGGTGCATGTTGAGTAGATAGGGCTAGTAAAAGTTCCACTCTTTGCAAGCTTTTTAGTCATATACGGTCAGTAACAGCCATATTCTGTAACTTTGCACCGCCACCCCTCCCCACAAGCCTTGTAAGACCAAGCTTGAAACTGTTTAGCTGATTGGCTAAACTTGGCTTAGGTCATTTTTTACAATGGGGTTGTTCTGTGTCTAAGATGGAGTCATATTCTGGCCCATTCATTTCATAATGGTAGAACCACTTTATCCATCAATAATACTCAAAGGCTCTATATGTCTTATTTTAAAAGCACATGGCTTGCCAGGTGGTGATGGCGCATTCCTTTAATCCCAGCACTCAGGAGGCACAGGCAGGCAGATCTCTGTGAGTTTGAGGCTAGCCTGGTCTACAGAGCGAGATCCAGGAAAGGCACCAAAACTACACTGAGAAACCCTGTCTCAAGAAAAAAAAAAAGTACATGGCCATACAAACACTTACAGCATAATGTGTCTGGTGTTTAAATTTGTTTAACATGATATTTAGTTATTTTGAATCTTTCTACATCAACTTACTGAGAGTTTGTATAAAATACTTGAAAATATGTCAGTTATTTTTGTTTTATTTGGTTTAGTTTTACTTTGGCTGTGTTTCTCTGCATTTTGAAGGGGAAGTTGGTTGGTTTTGTCTATTTACTTGTATTTGATATGGAGTTTTATAGTCTTTTTACATATTTTGAATTTTAATCCACTGGCAACTATAGAATTTTTAAGAAATAATGGAGAAGTTAAGAATGCTTTCGGTTCTACAAGAGAATGAGAGTTCTGGTCCCAGATCCATGATGGGAAACTCACAACTGCCTATAACTCCAGCTCCAGAGCATCTGATGCCCTCTTTTGGTCTCTTCATAGCACTTCACATATATTTACACACACACACACACACACACACACACACACACACACACACACATGCACACACACACACACACATGCACACACGCACACACAGAGACAGAGACATACACACACAAATAAAAGAAATTATAATATAATTAGCTTTCAAATATCTTCTACTATGGATTCCTTCAAATTGCTCTTTTACTTTTCAAAACAAAACCTTTGTTAGTTTAATATAGTCTTACTTTCTTAACATTTACATTTTCAACTTACTTTCTAGTAATCAATATCAAATATAACATTTGAAAGCTTACTTTTTTTGTTCCTCCCCTAAGAGTTTTGTGGTCAGAATTTTATATGTAAATATTTACAAATTCTTTTATTTTATTAAATTGGATTACTTAAAGCTATTTTCATACACCTACATAATGTTGTATACATTTCTGGCCATTTCTTAGTGTTCTCCCTTTCTCATCCCTTGCCTAGTTAGTTGACTTTGATCCTCTATACAGTTTCACTTTTTTCATGTCCCTGTGTATATATAATTTGATATGTTTATATCAAAGGCCCACAAATGAGAGAAAAGGCAGCATTTGTCCTTCCTAAGACTGACTTAATTCAGTTGATCTTTAATCAATGTTTATTTGGTGGTTGTGTATGGTGAAAATTAAGGCTTTAATTTTATTCCTTTATATGTGGAGATCTAGTTTTCCAAGCACAATTTGCTTAACAGAATTTTTCTTTCTCATTTAACATTTTTAGGATGCTTGTTAGAATCCATTATTTCTACTTTGTGTGGGTTCCATCCTGTGCACTCTATTCTGTTCAACTGACTTCTTTGTGCAGGCGTATTTTAAATTATGATGTTTTGATTACTGAAGTTTTATTAAATAAATTCCATAAGTGTGACTTCTATACCACTGTTTAACATGGACATTTGTGGACCCTTGTAAATCTTTAACTTAACTTATACATTCTTGTAAAATAAAATAGGTATTGTAATTTTGATAGGAATTGCATTGAATTTGTAATTTTTATGGATAATATTGATAGCATAATTTAAGTCTCTAACCTATAAACACAAAATGCCTTTTCATTTATGTCTTTTCTATTTATTTATATTTGTACTTACTATATAACTTTTTCATTATTTCATAAACTGATATGTAGTTATTGTTGTTTTTATTTTTATTCTTTACTCTTTAGGGACCTATCAAATAGCTCCCAAATACATATATGGAGGCTTATTCTTACTCATAAATACCTGGCTTTAGTTTGACTTATTTCTATCCAGTTTTCTTATCTTAAATTATCCCATCGATCTTCTGCCTCTGGGCTTTTATCCTACATACCATAACTTCCTGTGTAGCTGTGTTGCTGGTCCCTGGAGTCCTCCTCCTCCTCCTCTGAATCCTAGATTTTTCCTTCTCAGATTTCTACTTCTATTTATTCTGTGTCTGCCAGCCCCGCCTATCCTTTCTCCAGCCTTGTCATTGGCCATTCAGCTCTTTATTAGACCAATCGGGTGTTTTAGGCAGGCACAGTATCACAGCTTCACAGAGTTAAACAAATGCAACATAAAAGAATGCAACACATCTTTGCATCATTAAACAAATATTCCACAGCACAAAAAAGATGTAGCATACCTTAAAATAATATTCCACAATATTGATATATAATTTTTATTTTGTGTAAGTTGTTCGATAGATTTTTACATCACTCTAAACTGTATTGTTTTTAAAACAAAATTTTAAATTTCATTTTTTATAATTCTATGCTCCAATATGCATTTATATGGAAAGTAGAGTGGCTTTTATTTTAATTAAATGCTATATAAGATATATCTCATTAATCAGTACATGATAACTGAACAAATATTAAACATCCAACTTAATATGTTTAGTATACTTATATGTCTATATCATTCCTATGAAACCAGTATAGATATTGACAAATAATCCAGATATTTGACTAAGTTAACTTTCATTACTTGTCTTAGTTACTTTTAATTACTCAATATTTTCAAACAATTCTTTAAGCACATTTAATTCATTTAACCTACCTTACCTTTTTTGAGTATTGTTGTGTATTTTACTTCTACAGATTATACACACTTTAGTACTGTGTATTATATTGTCTTTCAAAAGCAGATAGTCACACATAATAAGAAAAACTCTTTCCTCTTCTTATATTCTTCATGCTTATTAATCTCATTTGCATCTGTAGATTTCTTTAACCTATTAAACTGCAGATATTATTCCACAAAGTGCATCTAATGTGCTGAGTTCAGTGTTTGGTGTGAGAATTTACTTTTTATTGCCCTACTTTTAAAAAAGATAAAAGTATGCAAAGTAATAAATATTTATAAGTAGAGAAATTAAACTCAAAATGTTATAGAAAGGCCAATAATCTAAATCTTTGATCATACAATGTATAAAATAATTATATTACTTCTTTCATAGTTTACTCTTCCTATTCAAAAACACTTTAAATGTCATAGAAATATGAAAATGTACATATTTTCTAATGTAACAATTACATCTATGATAAATATTCACACCATTTTTGTCAAGTTTCATACTAAAATAAGGTATGTGTAAGCAATAATTAAGATCATTGTGTGTCAAATGAAGACAAAACATAACCGCTTTTATGGGGTCAGAATGTCCATTCAACATTTACAAGTTGAAGGTATAAGTCTCCATGTGAAAACATTTGGAGACGGAGCCCTTGGAAAATAAGGAGCCTTAGATGTGGCTATGAGTGTGAGCGCTCATTGACTGACCAAGAGGAAGAGGAACCAGGTCCAGCTTACTCTTGTGAGAATACAACTAGCAATTGGATCTACAAAACATAAGGAGGGCCTTCCACTGGATCTGCACTTCCAGATATTTTAAACCTATCCTCACCAGTCTTGGGCTGTGAAAAATAAAAATCTGTTGGTTAGGTCTCTAGTCTATGAGCCAAAGTTGTCTATGTAGATTAACATTGATTATGCACTGAGAACAGATACTGCCTTAACAGAGACCTCAAAATATGGAAATGGCATTGTAAATGAGGGATAAGTGGAAAAATGGAGAACTGAAGTATATACTACAGATATGGACATTAAAGATCATCAACAAATGCATGATATTGTGTATTATTTGGACTTATAGACAGTAGATAACATGATCATGTAACAATAGAGATAACTCAAATTTTGAAATTCAAAGAATGAAATTGTTTGATGTATATTGCCAGATATTTTCTATTTATTCAAGTTAAAGAAAGACTTCCAGAATGTTATATTTCTCCTAAAATTAGAACAAATTATCAATATAAATTCTTTTAAGTTTTATATTTTACTTATAACTGTGCATATGTGTATATGTGCATGCATCTGTGTGTGAATGATGTCTGTGTATGAATGTGGATGTATGAATGCTCTGGCAAACGTGAAAATCAGAAGACAATTTCACAGAGTCAGTTTCCTCCTTCTACTATTGGTTTCAGGAATGGAACTTGGGTCATCAGTCTTGTGCACTGAGCCATCTCTCTGGCCCTATCAATATAAATTTTCTCAAGAAAAACTAGTTCAGTAAATTATTGGTGAGGTATGAATGTGTTTGTATCCAAGCATTACATAAAATTAATATTACATTGCAACTTACTAATAGATATATAAAAATCTATTTTCTTACAGTAGAGATTTTTAATACTTATCTTGTCTTAGTTGCTGTTCTATTACTATGAAGGGACACTGTGACCAAGGCAACTCATAAAAGAAAGCATTTAATTGGGGGCTGCTTACAGTTTCAGAGAGTTGGTCCAAGATCATCACGGTGGGAAGAATGGTGCCAGGGATGCAGGCACAGGGATGAAAGCTTATATATTGAGAGAGAGGTGTGAGCTTTTTAAACCTAAAAGCCCATGTCCAGTAGTAGATATTTTCCTACTCCAACAAAGCCACCTCTTAATTCTTGTTAAATAGTACCACTAATGGGAGACCAAGATTTCAAACATACGAACCTACAGGGAGTATTCTCATTAAAACTACCATATAACTTCAACCTTAGGCAATTAAAGACTGGCTAAGCATTTCTAACTAAAATATTTATTGATTGGAAATCTGAGAACTTAAGTAAAATTTAGTGTCCATTGTGAATATAGACTTAAAAATCATTTCAAGCCAGGCGTTGGTGGCGCACACCTTTAATCCCAGCACTCGGGAGGCAGAGCCAGGTGGATCCCTGTGAGTTCGAGGCCAGCCTGGGCTACCAAGTGAGCTCCAAGAAAGGCGCAAAGCTACACAGAGAAACCCTGTTTCGAAAAACCAAAAAAAAAAAAAATCATTTCAATAATACTAGCCAATAACAACTTTAACTTGAGTAGTCACACATGACTAAAATCTTTAAGAATAAAACCAACTGACTCCTTTTCTTCTTTCTCTAACTTTATTTAATTTCTCACCCAGGTATGAGAATTATTCTAGCTCAAGTATAGAGACTTTGTTTCATTTCTTATACCTAAAAGCATAGACTATTTTTTAAATATACTTTTAATGGATTATAAAACACAAAAATCCAATAGGGTTGCTTTGGCAGTATGTCTGAAAAAATTAGAAAGGAACAGGGAAGATTATCAATGCAAGGTCACATATGAGAATGAGACAAAAGTTTTAAATGTTTCATTGTTTTAAACTAGAAGCCAAGTAAATTAAATAATACCTTCATTTAGAGTTCTATAGAGAAGATTAAGTTGAAAAAGTCTCAAGACATAAAAAGAAAGGATGATGAATGATCAAATTCAGACTTTAATGGGGGTGGGAGACATGATCAGATCACATAAAAATTGTAGGATGTGATGATGTCTTTCGGATACATTTATGCTTTTAAATGAAATTTCACTACATTCTTTAAGCTAGATACTTTAACAATTAAACAATAAAAAAGAGCAAACTTCTCCAAGGCTCACAGAATATCATGGAAGAGGGGAAAAATATGTGAGAGCAATTGAGAGATGTGAAGCAAAAAAGACATATTCTGAACATTACATTGGTGTTCTACCCTTTTACTCACCATAGCTCTGGTTATCTACACAAGCCATGCAAAGGATTTAGACTCTCTTCACTTCTTGTCAGTAATAAAGGAAATGATGTGCTGTGGGATGTCTTTCTGTATGCTGTAAATATGTGTTGCTCCGATTGGTTGAAAAATAAAGCTGCATTGGCCTATGGCAAGGCAGCTTAGAGGCAGGCTGAAATCTAAGCATATAGACAGGAAGAGAAAGTAGAGGCAGAGAGACACCATCCTACCATACAGGGAGCAGCATATAATACACACAAGTAAAGCCATGGAACATGTGGTGACAAATGGATTAATAGAAATGGGCTGAGTTTACTTATAAGAGCTACCTAGCAAGAAAATTGAGCCATAGGCCATGGCCATGCAAATAATTGATATAAACCTCTATGTGTTAACTTGAGTCTGAGCGGCTGCAGGACCAGGAGGGACACAGGAAAACTTCTGACTACAATGATGAGGTCCACCCTTGCCTCAGGGACTACTGGAAGATAATGGTTATAAGGGAAGAAGTGTCACTTTCTTCAGTGGAATAATGACTGATAAGTCTCTCTTGCTCTAATAAATAGCTTTTCATATATTCTCAGGAAAGAAACTATTGAATTCTGTTGGTCACACACAAAAGGAAGACATGAAGTAGGAGGTAGACTTTGTACGGAGAGTTTCAGTTGGAGGGAGGGAGTCTGTTGGAGGAGAATAGGGGTGAAAATTAATAATATTTTACAGATGAATGAAACAATCAAATAATAATAAACATTTTAATAAAGATATTTTTCTTCAATCTAGTGACATTCGGTATATCAACAACACTTTAGGGCAAGTATCCTGATCAATAATAGTTGGGTGATACAAATGATCACACTCCATGAATTTTTTCTGTTTTTGTTTCTGTTTTGTATTTCTTAAAAGAGAAAATAAAACTTGAACTTTAAGGGAAGGATCTTGGAAGAGTTGAAGGAATGAAAGAATATGATACCAATATATTGTGTGTACTATATGTGATTATCAAATAATAAATAAAACATTTGAAAATTGAAAAAAATATATAGCACAATACATGTAGACATTAGAAATAAAAATGGGGAGAGGGAAGGCAGGACAAAATACTAAAAGCACTGACCACTTGAGACATAGGAATTAAGTAATTCAAGCTGAATGTAACCAAAAACCTCTTTGCTGGATGTTTTTAATTTGACACAATCCCATGTCATTTGTGAAGAAGGAATATTAATCAATAAAATACCTCCATAATATTTGGTCTGTAATTCTATAAGCCATTTTTGTGATAGATGATTGATGTGAGAAATCACAGCTCATTGTGGAAAGTGAAATTTCTGGTGGTGGTCCAGGGTGCTAGACATAGAAAAGCAGAGGAAACTGTGAGGAGCAAGCCAGTATGCTGCAGTCCTCCAAACAGGCTTCTGTTTCAATTCCTGTTTCCAGGTTCTTGCTTCTACTACTATTTATTATAGACTATGATCAGTACATGTAAGCTGAAATAAACCCTTTTCTCCAAAAGTTGTTTATGGTCATGGTGTTTTATCACAGCAATAAAAACTCTAACTAAGACAGCCTCCTTTCTGCAGTCTAGCTTCCAGAGAATCAGAAACTACTATGTAATCCTCAGAGGAGAGAAGCAATTGAGAGTCCTACACAGCTGCATTACCTGTGAACCAGAACCAGAACCAGCAGGGCAATGGCACAATGATTTTGGTAATCAATAGCTGTCTAATAAGACTTAAGGCCCCACTTAACAGGAGAGAAGTCACTCCTGGTACTAGAAACCTAGCCAACTTCCAGGGCTATTGATGTTTAGTTCCATAAGAAAAACTCTATTATTACCATTTTGCATAATTCTGTACTACATTCTGAATTTTATCTTAAAACTCACAAATAAGTGCAGATACCACCCCCATCAAAGAAGCTTCTCTTTACAGTAAGTGGAGACCATCGCAGAAAAGCAAAACTGGACACAATGCACAGATCAAAGCTTGGTGAGGAGCCTTGAAAAGTCAAACGTGAACATATCCATGTCATATTGTAGCTACCAGAAGTACAAAAAGATGAATAGTTTCAAGCATATGTAAAGACATAGAGCACAGAAAATAAGAAACACAATAAGAAGGCCACAAAAGCTAAACCCCTCAGAAGGCAGACAAGCAGATAAGATCTTGGAAAGAACATGATTAATTCCATCAGCCACGGAACTCCTAGATGAACAAGGAAAAAGAAGAGAGCATAAGTTATTCTAATTACTAAGAAAAGAACAAAATAGCAAGGTGCAAAATCTAACACATTTAATTAATAATACTAATTGTCAATGTTATAAATTTTCTATATAAAAACTGTGAAATGCATGAGGTGTACTAAAAATGGCACACACACACAAATTTCTGCTTGTACAAAGTTAGCTTTATGAACAAAAGAATGTACACATTGAAAAATAAAGGATAGAAAATGACATTGCCAGTGAATCCAAGAAGAATCAGAAATAGATGCAGCTTTCTCAGTGTCCAGAAAACTAAATTCCAAGCACAAATGAGTATAGATAAATAAATCAGGTGCCTTCATACAGCTAAATGAAAAGTCTACCAAGAGGATACAACAACTGAAATATGTGTATCAAATATAAGAATACCCAATTTTATAAAAGAAACACCACAGGATTCAAATAGATAAATTCCCCCAATAAAATATGATTTATTGGGTGAATTCAATACCAGACCATTACTGATAAATCAGTCATCTAGACAAAAAAACTCATGAAAGAAACATGAGAATTAAATTAGGTTATAGATCAATTGGATTTAACAGTCATTTAACAATATGTTTTCCATTGATGGCAGAATATACATTCATTTCTACAACACATGAAACATTTTTTCGAAGTAGATCATATTTAAAACAATAAAGAGAATTTATTTTTGGTATCTTTTGAAATATTGTTAGAATGAAACCAGAAATTAATAATGACACTAACTATAGAAAATATGCAAACACCGTGTTGCCATTGAACAATGTATTTTGGAATATCAAGGAGTTTTTGAAGAAATCAGGATGTTAAGAATTTCCTAGGACCAAATATAAATGAAGAATAAAATTCTGTGAAAGCATGAGAGGGAAATTCATAGCTGTGAGTGCCCACATTACAAAAATATCAAAGGAAACAGATTCTCTCCAATATATTGCTTATGAATCTCAAGGACTTCGAAAAACAAGAATACTCCAAAATTTAAAATTAAAAGGAAAGAAATGAAAATGGTCAGTGCAACAATAACATCACGAAGACAAAGATAACTATGAAGAAGACACACCAGAACAAGGCTTAGTAAAAGAGATGGTTCTTTGATAAGAAAAAAATTGAAAAGTCCTCACTAAACTAATCTAATGAAGAAAAAGAAGAGCAAATTATTACACGGTCATCTATAAATGGACATCGCTACAGAAAACTCTGAAACCCACGAAATCAGTGGGGAATATTTTAAGGCATGTGCTTACAAATTGGTAACTCTTGGGCAAATGGAACAGTTTCTAGAAAAGTGTGATCCAACAAAATTTAAACTTAAATTGTGAAAAACTCAAGTTGATTCACAGCAAGTAATGAAATGGAATCTATTATAAAATTTCCTAACAAAGAAAATGACAGGGCCTTAAGAAACAAGAGGGCATTTATTTCAAAGAAGAATTGTCACCAATATTCTTGCAACTATTTCATGATGGAGCAGGAAACCCTCCCAAATGTTTTTAAAGCCAAAGCTGGCATTATGCGTTGACAAAACCACACACATTTTGTGCTGACTAATTTTATGTCACCTTGACACAATCTAAAGTTATCTGAAAAAAGGCAACCTCAAACAAGAAAATACATCTCTAAGATCTGGCTGTACAGGGCCCCAATGTTGAGGACGCCATCCACATAGTCCGTTGAACATAGAGACATCAAGCTGCTGCCTGTATGGAGCCTTTACTCCTACTTTTAGTGTCTTTGGCACAAGAAGGTACACTTACAGGCTGCAGAAAGAGAAACCTGGACACCAGTTCAGTTCCAAAATCCTCAAACTACAATCTGTCCTGCCTTCAAGATATACTAGGGCACAGAACTTATTGGAGAGGCTAACCAATGTCTGGTTTAACTTGATCCTGTCTTAGTTTGGGTTTCTATTACTGTGAAAAGAAGCAATGATGACAGTAACTCATAAAGGAAAACATTTAATTTTCGTGGCTCACTTACAGTTAAAAGGCTTAGTCCGGCTCTCTGCTCCTCCCTGTTTCAGAGACAGCCACATCTTTCCGTGCAGTGCCAGCCTCATTCCTGAGACACGATGGTGAAGGTCGGAGTGATAGGATTTGGCCGAATTGGATGCCTGGTTGCCAGGGCTGCCTTCCAGTCTGGCAAAGTTGATATTGTTGCCATCAATGATCCCTTCATTGACCTCAACTACATGGTCTACATGTTCCAGTACGACTCTACCCATGGCAAGTTCAACGGTACAGTCAAGGCTGAAAACGGGAAGCTGGTCATCAATGGGAAGGCCATCACCATCTTCCAGGAGCGAGATCCCGCCAACATCAAGTGGGGTGAGGCTGGTGACGAGTATGTTGTGGAGTCCACTGGTGTCTTCACTACCATGGAGAAGGCTGGGACCCCTTGAAGGGTGGGCCAAAAGGGTCATCATCTCTGCCCCTTCTGCTGACGCCCCCATGTTTGTGATGGGTGTCAACCGTGAGAAGTACGACAATTCACTCAAGATTATCAGCAATGCTTCCTGCACCACCAACTGCTTAGGCACCCTGGCCAAGGTCATCCATGGCAATTTTGGCATTGTGGAAGGACTCATGACCACAGTCCACGTCATCACTGCCACCCAGAAGACTGTGGATGGCCCCTCTGGGAAGCTGTGGCGTGATGGCCGTGGGGCTGCCCAGAACATCATCCCTGCATCCACCGGTGCTGCCAAGGCTGTGGGCAAGGTCATCCCAGAACTGAACGGGAAGCTCACGGTCATGGCCTTCCGTGTTCCTACCCCCAATGTGTCCATCGTGGATCTGACATGCCGCCTGCAGAAACCTGCCAAGTATGACGACATCAAGAAGGTGGTGAAGCAGGCGTCGGAGGGCCCACTAAAGGGCATCCTGGGCTACACTGAGGACCAGGTTGTCTCCTGCGACTTCAACAGTGACCCCTACTCTTCCACCTTCGATACTGGGGCTGGCATTGCTCTCAATGACAACTTTGTAAAGCTCATTTCCTGGTACGACAATGAATTTGGCTACAACAACAGGGTGGTGGACCTCATGGCCTACATGGCCTCCAAGGAGTAAGAAGCCCACCCTGGACCACCCACCCCAGCAAGGACAGCAAGAGAGACCCTCGGTTGCTGAGCAGTTCCTGTCCCATCTCAGCCCCTGATACTGAGCATCTCCCTCACAGTTTCCATCCCAGACCCCCAGAACAACAGGAGGGGCTTAGGGAGCCCTACTCTCTTGAACACCATCAATAAAGTTCACTGCACCCATTAAAAAAAAAGGCTTAGTCCATTATCATCATGGCAGGAAGCAGGAGAGCATGCAGGCAGAAATAGTGCTAGAGAAGGAGCTGAGAGTTCTTACATCTTGACTCAACAGACAACAAGAAATGGTCTGTCTTACTCTGTGGCTTAATCATGTAGGAGACCTTGAATTACATTGCCTGGATAGCCAGAAAATAGAGACTAGATAACCCAGAGACCTAGTGTAGAACCAAATACAACAGGCAAAAAGAAAAAAAAATCAATGAAATGATTCCTGACTCCTAATGACATTGTGCAATATTCATAGATCAGTGGGTGCCTTGGCCAGTTGTCATCACAGAGGCTTCCTCTTGCAGCAGGTGAGAGCAGGAGCAGAGACTCATAGTCAGATATTATTCAGAGAGAGTCTAAATTGGAGGTCTCCATCAGGTCCCACTTCTCAGGGACTGAGGCAACCCATGGAAAAGGGGGAGGAAAGACTGTAGGAGTCAGAGGGGATGAAGGATTCCAGGAGAACTTGGCCTATGGAATCAACTAAGCAGTGATTACTTGGGCTCACTAAGACTGCAAGTATAGGGCCTGCATGGGTCAGCGTCAGGCCCTCTGTATGCTATGGCTGTTTAGTTTGGTGTTTTGTGGCACTCCTAATAGCAGGAGCAGGTCTGTCTCTGATTCTCTTGCCTGCACTTGGAACTTTTTCCTTCCATTGGGTTGCCTTGTCCAGCCTTGATATGAGGGCTTTTGCCCTGCCTTACTGTATCTTGATTTGTGCTGTTTGGCTGTCATCTCTGGGAGGCCTGATGTTTTCTGAAGGGGAAGTGGAGTGAGAGTGGGTATGAAGTTTCAAGGAGGTGGGAAGGGGCTTGGAAGGAAGGGAGGGAGGGAAACTTTGGTAAGCATGTATTGTAGCAGAGGGGGAAAAATCTATTTTCACTATTATTTAAAAGAATCTAGAAGGAGGGGCAGGAAAGATGGCTCAGTAGTTAAGAGTGTTTGTTGCTCTTGCAGCATCTTCAGATTCAGTTCCCAGCAGCCGTACAAGGCGGCTCACAATCATCTGTAATTCCAGTTACAGGGAATCTGGTACCCTCCTCTGGCGGTATGAGCACCAAACATGCATTGAGGTGGTGCACATACTCATTCATGAGGCATGTGCATATATGTCCATGCACATAAAATAAATTAGTATTTTTTTTTACCAAGAATTCAGAAAGAAGTGAGTAAAGTGAGATTTGGAGTACAAACCATATGCTTATCATCTGTCCACCTGAACCTGTAAGACTCCTCCACTGACCATTGACTAGTCCTTAAGATGTCTGTCTCAGACATGTTTTTCTACTTCTGATAAAGAGTTGCTACCCATTCATTCTGATTCAGCCTCTTCATGGTCTCTGCCTCTTTAGTATATCATTTCAAAGTTAGGCCCACATCTAAAATCTGACAGGAACAATAAATAAATAAATAAATATATATATATAAAAGATTCAGATGTAGGATATTTTCTTAAATAATGATGACGGGAGAGGGCTCTGCTCACTGTTGTTGGTTCTATCCCTGGTTTGGTGGCCTTGAATTCTATAAGAAAGAAGATTGAAAAAGCCATGATTAGTAAACCAGTAAGCCAAACCCCTCAAAGGGTGCGCTATAACTCTTACTTCTAAGATCCTGCCCTGCTTGAGTGCCTGCCCTCACTAATTTTGATGATGAACTGTTGTATAGAACTGTGAGTGAAATAAACCCTTTCCTCTTCAAGTTACTTTTGTTCATGGTGTTTCATCATAGCTATAGTAACTCAAACTAAGACATTCTCTAGAGAACTATATGATGATTGTTTAACTTAGACATAAAAACTCTGCAATAAGATGTTGTCAAATAAAATTCAAAAAATCAAATGGAAACTTGTTTTACAATATGTAAATTAGAATATATATTATAACATATGAATAGATTTGAGAATAAAAGCCTCGTGACTAATGCAACATTTGGAAAATAATTAGGATTATAGTCAACATTATCAATCATTATAAAGGATTATACATCAATATAATAAAAAAGTTTCTATGACAAGCCTAAGTCCTGTTTACTCAGTGTTGAAAAACACAAACAAATTTTTCTCTAAAGTCAATTAAAAGGGAGTGATGCCTACTGTCACCATTCTGTTTCTCTGACTGAATATGGCACTTGAAAGCTTAGAGTAATACAAGAAGAGAAAGATGTAAAAGAAAATAGGCAAGATTGAAATAAGTCAAGTTATCCCTGTTTACAAATGATAGAAATCCACACATTTAAACTCTAAAACTCTTCCTGAACTGTAACATGGTCAACAGAGTAGAAGGTCAATATGAAACCATGCTCTTTCTTATACTCACTAAAAAAATAAAACAGGAAAACAACTCTAACGAGAGCCAAAGAAATAAAATACCTTTTATTAAACCCAACCAAGATAGTAAAATATCTCTATATTTAATATATAAACACTGAAAAAAGGAAGTAATAGGACATTCAACGATTGAAAACTCATCACATATTTATGCATAGGTTGAAAAAAATATTGTTAAAAATGTTATTTCAAGCTATTTAATTCTAAATCTTAAAAAAAACAATTCATCTTACCATTCATTCTCATTATGACCATAGTTCAGATGCCAAATTATTGTCTCAATTTTCCAGTAGATATTGTTGAGATTGTATTAATTTTCTTTGAGATAAATTGAGATTTTTTTCATTCAAAATTATCCTGAGAAAAACCTTAAAGTTTCAGTCTGGAATTTCATTAATATTGGATTGATATTGATTTGTGATGAATATAAATGAATTCAATAGAAATTATTTGTGAATTAAAACAATATAATCATAACAAAATTATAGTGTATAATTTCATTAATAACATACATATAACTAAAGTAGCCAGAGAGTTAACTAATATTCTAATTATAGTGGTCTAATTCATTTAATGTTGTCAAATTATTCAACTGTAGAAAGAGTTCCAGGTGTTTAATTATACTGGCAATAATATCAATAGATCATTCAGTATTGGATAAAATTTTAAATTCCAATATATCTATTACATGGTAAGTCAAAAAATATTAAAGAGATTCAAGTCAATACAAAACATTTCTGGAGAATAACTACTAACTACATTAAGGAAACTGTATACTTTACTTGAGTTTTAGGATATGAACTACTGCACAACAGTCTGAAATGATTGTGTATTCAAATTACAACATGAATCACTTGAAATATAAAACTTCAGGCAATTTATATTTATATAGGACATTTGTATATGGCACTATTATAAAAATATAATCTGAGAAGTACATTTGAGTTTGAAAACCTTATACTATGGTTTTCAGCTCACTATAAAATATTTTCTATGCAATATCATGAAATCTGATGATGTTTACTAAATGAATTTGTATTCAGTCCTAAGAAGTGGAAGTATTTTGGGTAACATGAACTGGTAAACACTTGAGGAAACAGGGTGCTGTTAGTGAGATATGGTTCTGTGATGAAGAGGCTAGCCTGCATGACTTAATGTGTCTTTCCATTTGTTGTTCTGGCTACGCAATTAACAAATGCTTCATATTATTTTGTTTGTAGAAACATAGGCCTCTTCACCGTGCTCAATTTTAACTAATCTCAAACTACATTTATTACACTTCCTTAAATATAATTAAAATAGAGTCATTTTTGTTATTTCTTTAATCATTTATTGTGTCAAAAGATTTACATGTATCTGTTTCACAGGTAAATGAATTCCACACTTAACTGTGCTAATTGCTTATACTACGTGTTTGGTTGCTGTGAAATATTCTTTCATTGAGAGAGATTTTGCAGTTTTTTTTTGCCCAATCATGACTTCAACTTTAGTTATCTCCTAAGTAGTATATATTTGTAAACACACACAGCTTATAGGTTATAGCTATTTTACACTTAAGTAATCCAGGAAAGAGGAAAGTATGGGGGTGTGGATGAAGTTCTGACTGAATGTGTGTTTTTGACATGAGCACAGCCATATCAAGAATCCCAAAACTTCAAACCCATGAGAACGGCAAAGCCTTCCACTAGTTAGATTCTAAGGAAAGGACTTCTCCTCATAGACTACACTTTCTCATTCTGAAGGTTGACATTTTATAGGTTATAGCTCATAGTCAAGAGAAGCCAGAGTAGGCAGAGAGTTCAACAAGGAAACCTGGAGGCAGAAATCATGGGGAAATCTTTCTTCTTCTTTGGCTCCACATAGCTTTCCCAACTTTCATTTTTATATAACCCAGGACTTCTACTTGATGGCACCTCCTACTGTAGACTGATGGGACCCTCCCATTCCAAAAACTAGTCAATTAAATGCTTTAACAGACTTTTCTACAGGGCAATCTGATGGAGACAATTTTTCAGTTATGGTTACCTCTTCCTTAATAACCCTAGTGTGTCAAATTGACAAAATAGTAATAATAATAATAATAATAATAATAATAATAATAATAA
>CABHPR010127716.1:0-30657 GCA_902168415.1 Peromyscus melanophrys
AAATTCCAGAACAGCCAAACTCAGGCAGTGAAGAAAACCATGGAAACCAGAAAGCTGGAGATGTAATTGAACAAGGGGGCCATGTTCTAGCCTCAACAAGCAGCAGAACTTAGCAGCTTCAGCCATGAGGTTCTGGAGTTAAGGATAGCGGGAAGGGGCTATGGAATTTTTCCCCTTAACTAAGGAAAGCTGCTGAGGCCAGGCATGTGTCAGGGGTGTCCCTGAATGGAAGCCCAGAGAGGCCATTGTTTGAAACTGTGAACTTGAAGCCTGGATTGCCTTGGAGACCCCAAGATATTAGAGATATCAGAGCCATAGGATACCTGCTGAGGAAAGCTGCTAACAGGGAGAGGAACCAGTCCAAGAGAAAAAAGTGAGTTGCAGTCAATAAAGCTGAATGAAGTTGGAGATCTGAAGAGTGTTTTGACATCAGATATTGAGACACAGAATTTGGAGTTTGCACTGTGGGTCCAGTATTTCCTCACTATGTTCCCTTCCCTTGGAACAGTAACGTATATCAGGTGCTGTTATCTGTTGGAAGTATGTGATCTGTTTTTTTATTTTAATTTTATAGGGGATTACATTTAAGAAGTTGCCATGAATCTCAGAAGAGAGTTTGGAATTTGGACTTTGAAAAAAGTTTGAGACAGTTATAGACTATGGGGAGTTTTGAAGTTGGACTGAGTGCATTTTTGCATTATGATATGGCTACAAGCCTATGGGGGCCAGGGAGTGGAATGTGGTGGTTTGAAAGAAAATGGCCCCCAAAAGGAGTGGCACTATTAGGAGGTGTGGCTTTGTTGGAGGAGGTGTGGCCTTGTTGGAGGAAGTGTGTCACTGTGGGAGTGGGCTTTGAGGTCTCCTATGCTCAAGCTACTGCCAGTGTTACAGTTCACTTCCTGTTGCCTTCTAATCAAGATGTAGCCATGTCTGCCTGCATGCCACCATACTTCCAGCTGTCATGCTCCCTGCCATGATGTTAATGGACTAAATCTCTGAAACTGTAAACCACTCCCTCAATTAAATGTTTTTCCTTTATAAGAGTTGCCATGGTCATGGTGTCTGTTTATAGCAATAGAAATCTCTACTGAGACAGCAAGATACTCTAGCCCCCAGGTGATGGTATGAGGAGGTGTTTTGGTTGGTGATAAGGATTTGGTTGAAAAGTGGGTTGTTTATGACCCTTATGAGATGCCAAATTGCCAGTGTTTCTATGCTGGCCCTTTGGCTTCCAGAATAGTAAGAAACAAGTGTCTGTGCTGTTATGACTGCCCAGGCTGCTGAGCTGCTCTGAGCTGACTGCTCCATTCCACCTGTGAGTTGCACCTCACAGAAACACAAACACATTGATGTGTGGAAGAGCATGCCTGGAGATACAACAGAAACATGCAAAATCAAGACTGTGTCTGTGCTGGGGAACCAGTCAGATGAATTATGTTGCACCATGTGATGGCCATGACATGACCTAGATGGCAGAGAGCAGGGCATAGCTGACTGGAGGGCATCTATATAGGAGGAGGCACAGAAGTATGCTTATGACGATGCCATGTTCTCACTAAATGGTGTCGGAAAAACTGTTTCTCGTCTCCTTCCCTTTGCTTACTGCTAAGAAGTGTGATCTGTGAGGACCAGAGTCCTGAGTGACATGGATCCTCTTCTGATTTCACCTTCTACAACATTGGTCACTAAACCTCATAACGCTGGCAATGCATGGGGGTCTGCTGCTGCCCTTCTAAGTCAGTGCATGGATAGCAAGGAAGAATTACAAGGGCCAGGCAAATCAGTAGCAGGCTCCTAAGAGACCAAAGCTCTGTCTGAGAGCCTCTGTTTTTGTATATACCCATGTGTCTGGGGTGCTTGTGCATATGTGCACACAGATGTGCTTGTGATGCATGTACACATGTGTTTGGACAATGTCTTGAACATGTGTATATCTGCACACATTTTTGTAAATGTGTTTACTCATGCACAGGTTTTTGTACACGCTCTGCACATGTATGGGTGATATCATCCGCTGTTTCCTTCTCATTTCCTGCCTTCTCAACCCTCTTTCATTCTGACATCAGCTATGTGGGGTGAAGATCTCCAGTCAAGCTTCCAGCCTGGACCACTGGTCTGCTATCTTCTCATTGCCCCAGATACTCAGTTGTCAGAGAGAGCCTGTCTGTCCAGGTGGCTGTCTGGGACTTGCTGTAGTGTTTAGGGCTGTGGCCTATCCACTCCCCTCATTCAGGTCTGGCAGGACTCAGGTTGAGTTTAGCCCTCTTTGGATCTGCAGACCCCAAGAGAAACCTGTTCTGATCCCTAGTGATGAACTGCTCTGTCACACACAAGCTGCCCAGAAGTCGAGGAACCTGTGTAGCCTCCAGCCACATGGAAGAGCTGCTCTGCCAGCCTTCCCTGGCCAGGAAGAGGCCTCTTCATGCATGGACTCATTCTGCTGCCTGGAAAAAGCAATTTGTCACATCGTGGGGAGCATTCCTGGTGGGTTGCTTGGGAGAATAATGTTGGTTTAGTGAAATACAGCCAGGAATAAAATGGAAAAAAAATGGAATTGGAAGGAAAATTGTTTCCTATTGCTCATTCTGCAATATGACTCTCTTTTGTTAATGCGTTCAGCACTTTATCATTCTTTAGACAGCCCCGTGTTTCCCTCTGTTCTCTCCTCCATGCTGTGTTCTGCCTTCCTTCCTTGGATCCCTCTTTGCTCCTTTGCCCCTCCTGTCTGCCTCCTCTTGGTAGGAATCCCAGGGCCATCGGTATTGGGGCACAGCTCTTCCCCAGAGAATAGCCCAGGAAACAGACTGGAGGAACCTGTCCCCATTTTCAACTCTCACCCCAGTCCTTGGCATTGGCCTGTGTATGCCAGTGTCTGACCTTGGGTGAGTAGCAGGTTGGATCCTCACTACCTTGGGAAAACTGTAAGATTTCCTCAGCCCAGTGTCATCATGTGTGATGCACGTAAATCCCGGTTCAGCAAGCACCCACAAACAGTGCCTGGAAACAGACTAGCGCTAGAAGAAACTCAACATTATTGTGGGAGGTGGAGATTGCCCTGTAGGAGCTGGCCATGTGGAGAGGGCAGAGCAGGATGGTGGCACTCTTCTACCCTTTTCTACTTCAGGGGTGCCTGCCACCTTCTCCCTGCCCCTTCACATGAAGGGTTCAGATTTTTTTTTGGGTCTCAGCATCAAGGTAGAGTTCAGCATAGGTGCTTCAGATGAAGGTGGGTATTGGGTTGTCTCTGAGGACCAATTTCTTTAAGAAAAGAGCTAAGCAATGAAATTTTCACAGAGCAGCTCTGGGAAATGCAGTGAGAGGATTTGCAACATCTCAGTGTTCACCACTGGTATGTGTTTGGCGAGACTCTCATCTCAGAACAAAAGCTCCAGAGACAGCAAGATATGCCTGGGGGTGGACCTTTCCTGGTGGTGGATCCTGTTTTTGAGTTGGTATTATAACAGATTCCTTTTAGAGCCCAGTTCTGTATCACGAGCCTGGAGAACACACTTCCCTCCAGGAAGATGGTGACGGCGAGACAGAGCTGACATGCTATGCAGCTACAGGGCACTTGGCTGTGTCAAAACTAAACTAATAACATCTGTTCAGGACCAAAAGGGTGTTAACCAATGTGTCTACTTGCATGCAGTGGTGGGAGGCAGTTCAGTGTCTTGGCTCTTTAAGCCACTGAGACCATAGATAAGGACCAACACACTAAATTCCTAAATGTGGAGCATTACATGCTAGCAGAGAAAAACTTGGGAAGATTTGCATGTAGGGAGCCCTCAAATACTTGCCCAATTGACTTGAGTAGGTAGCAAATTAGCACCACTAACCCCACAAGCAGAGCCAAGACAGATGGCCCAGTGTGTGAGAGAACCCCTGCTGTATTGCAGATACTATCACTGGCATTGTCTATTCTTGTATCAAAGATGTAGACTGAGTGTGTCGCCCACTGGCACTGTCCAGGGTTTATATACCATGGAAGGTGATTTCATCTAGAAAATGGGTAAAAGTTTTCATCCCTTGGAATCTGGGTGATTTGGACAAGTGTATGTTCATCAACAAAACGACTTGTCCCCTGCTGCTGCTGCATTCATCTCAGGGTTGGTCACCAGGGACTGGTGACTTTTAACTTCCCAGCCCCCACAGCAGCTAGACACCACCCAGCCTCCTTCTGGACCCTCCTGGTCGTGGCTGAGGACACAGGTCTGAAGTCATCCCTTTCTCCATTGCTCAGGCTTAAGAGGGACTATGCCACTGCTGTCGCTTTGAGAGGAAAGAGGTTGGTAGATTCTAGGGTCTGCCCCCCACACATGGATTCTTGCCCTTGGGAAAGCCTTACCCAGGAGGCCGGCTGGTCACGGCAGCGCAGTGTACCTGAGCTGGAGTAGAGAACGCTGTCCTTGACCAGCACTGAGATGGCTCTCAGCATGAAGGAGAGGAACAGATTCAGGTGGATGTAGTTCCTGGTGCAGTGCAGCTTCCTGAAGAGGAAGAAGACAGAAGCTGATATTTACTTATTATCTAAGTAAGGTCTTTCTTCTCGTGAAGTTAACCATTTACTTAACTTCAATTATCACAGTATTTATTTTTGTTTCCAGTTTTGCATCACAATAAGTATTTTTTCACATGAATGCTCTCTTTATTTCAGATTATTTCCTTAGCATAGAGTTCAGTATGAATATATAATGCAAAAGCCACACGGGAGCTGCCTTGAGCCTGCAGCCAAGTGTGCTCTGTCCCGTGTATGGTTCTGGGATGCAGGCTGGGTAGATAAGTGTGGCTGTCTCATTATCTCTCTCCTTCTGTTGTAGTTTGTGCTTTTCATGTCTGATGCTCCAACTTTGAGACAGAGCCACAGCCATGACTTTACCCATTCCTCAGCTGATACTTGGCTTTCAAGGCTTCAACTCTGATGTATAACTTTCTATATTAGGTGGGAAACTGCTTTCCATAAAAATGGACTTTCTCCTCTTTATATAGACACCAAGGATGCACGGGGAGTTCCATCTTGGGTTAGGATCTGAAGCTGGTCTCCTTGTTACACAACAACCTGCCTCATCCCCTTCCTGACTGTCCTTTGTCAGAGGCTCGCTGTCAGCTGAGGGTACAGGTAGATGCCTTCCCACTGACCCCTTTTCCTGGTCACACAGGCTTTGACTTGCCATTTGTCTCTCTCATGGCCCTGGACATGTTCTGACCAATCGACCATGAGCTACCAGAACGAATGAGACTGAAATATGGCCAATGGGGGCTGATTTCAAATTTTATGTAATTTTAATTAATCTAGAGTTAAAAGCATAAGTGTCACAACCTGCCTTTTCTTTGCACACCATGCCCTTGTCATGGCGGAGCTGTGCTTCACTTCAATAGATACATCATGTATGTGTCTGCTGGTGTGTGTGTGTGCGCGTGCACACACACTCGCACACTATGGCAATGTCATGTGTATGCATCTACCCTCTAGTGTTACACACAAGTGAGACACCGATGTAGCAGAGGTTAATAGATTAATTCAGTGGGAGTTATTTTCTTTTCTATGTGCAAATGGAACATTGGGATGTGTGAATTTTGGGGGGAGACAGAATCAGTTTTAGTAATAATTGTGAAAATTTTTCTTCAATTATTTGTGGAAATATGTTATTATAGTTGTAGGGTTTTTTTTTTTTTACTTTATAAAATCAATATAGGCAAACCTTAGAATTTAAAGTGAAGGCACGCTACTGACATACGAGCACACGAAGACCATAACAATTGGATGAGGGTATGCCACAGATTTTATGAACAGCAGATGCTCCTTTCTGTGGTAGGAAGATGAAAAACTTTCATTGGGTTAAAAATGTTGAGTTAATAAGGCAGAGAAATTTTTTTAAAAAAATCATTGAATTTAACAAGAACTTTCCAAAAGTTAGTCACCTGAAATCAGAATTAAAATTCCAACCAAGGAGGCCAGTGAAAACAGTAGAATAGGGGCCTCTGTCCAACCCTTCCAAGAAACCCCGACAACCTGGCAAAACTACTCAAATTAACCTTGTTGGAACTCTGGAAAATACTCAGAGTTGGTAGCTATATGGTCCCCACCCCAGGTGAACACACTGTAGGTCAGCCTCACCTTGTCCTGTGGCACATGCGCAGCTTAGTGCTATCCCAAAGGCCACAGCCAATGGCCTCTGTGTGGTCTCAGGAATTACATACAAATTCAAGATACTGCTTTTTTAATTTTTGTCTTCTAAGTTCATTGAACAACTGGTGCAACCTTCCAGAACCCATCCCAACAGAGCAGCAGCTATAATGAAAACCAAATAGATTCTGGCAGCTGCCTAAGGCCAACACTAACAGTTGAGGTAAATGATAGACATTCTGGAGCCTGAGAAGAAAGGCTGGGCAGGGAGGTTCTTTGGGAAACCAGGATTTTGAAAAGCTGTCATATATACAGAGGAATTTAGAGAACCTTCATACATGCTCTGGACAGGTCATATGCTCCCAAAGAGCTTCATCTCAGCCGATCTTTAGACTTAGCTTAAGCAAAACGTGAAGTCAAGGCAGAGTTGTAAACAGCCTGGCCAAGTGTTAGAGGAGAGCTTCCAACACAGCCAAACTCCCCAGATGGGGAATACATTTTCTTTTCTTCCTAGTTTCCCCCCTTTGACTGGGGATGTCTGAGGAGACCTCTATCAGTAAATAATTGACTGATAGTGAGCAGTGTATAGGGACAATACCAACTCTGAAAAACAGAGAAGTTTAGAAAAGCCACTAAGTAAATAATTACAAGCTGGGCCTGGTGGCACATAGCTGTAGCACCAGCTACTCAGAGGCATGAGACATGAAGGTTGCAAATTCAAGACTTGCCTGGGACCAAGAGGGATTTCAAGGACTACCTGAATATTTCACAGAGACTCTGTCTCAAAATAAAAAAATAAATAAATGAAAGGGTTGGGCTATACCCCTATGGTAGGCTGCTTGTTTGGCATTTGAAAGGCTCTGAGTTCAATCTCAAGGACCACAAAAATAATAAAATAGAAAAAAATAGAAACACCTATAACTCATAACAAAGGACAACAAAAATGAGAGACAAAATTTGATTTCCAGAGTTATCACATTTTATTAAAAATGTCCAATTTCAACAAAAAGATTATAAAGTATTAAAAGAAGCAAGAAAGCTGGATTACTAATAGGAAAAAGAAAATAAATAAAACCTTCCCTTTAAAAATCACATGAAGTAGCCTTACTAGACAGAAGCTTAAAGCCAAATGCTTGGATATGTTCAAAGAACAGAATGAAATAAAGAGAACAATCTTTCAACAAACACAGAATTTCAATAAAGAAATGAAATTTGAAGAAGTAACTAAATAAAAATTTTGGATTTGAAATGTGCAACTGGCATTAGAAAGTCCCTAGAGATGGCCAATGAAAATCTAGGCAGGCAAAAGAGAGATTCAGTAAATTTAAAGATCAAAGAAAATTACCCAGTCTTAGAAGTTGTTGTATAGCAACTTGCTCAAAATGGAATCATTTCATCTTGGAGGAGGCTCTTTAAGACTATGCAAGTAAACAAAACTTGAAAATAAACACCTCACAAGTCTTAGGAAGTTCCTGAAACATAATATTCACAAGGACTCTCCTCAAGCAATTACAACTTCTGTGTAGAGGAGACTCTCCAAACTATTTAGCAGCCTGCAAATTGAGAAAAGGAACTCCAGGGATGCAGATTTTGTGAATTATCATTTGTGCTTGAGTGGGCTTTCCAGTGATGCAGTAGTTTTGGATCATTCATGTTTCTGGAGTAACCTGTTGTCCATACTGCTGCAATTGGCCCCAGTAAACTCACTGGTTCACTAATCTAGACTTGGGTGGAATCATTACTTTACTTTGGTCAATTGTAGGTTCTTATATGTGGTAAATAGATGTTTGTTCATGTCTCCACAGAAAAAGTCAGACACCAGAAGCAGAATAGATGAGAAAAACGAAGGAAGCTCCAAAGACATGGAATGCTACCCATTGCTTGCCCCTTATCTAAAAGTAACATGGTATTGTAAAGGACCTCAAATGGCTAGAACAACCCTAAAAAGAATAAAGTGGAATGACTCACTTCTGGATTCCAAACTTTCCAGACACTGTGTGGCTCTGCAAATGGCCCAATGAATCAGACTGAGAGACTTAAAACATCCCTCTGTGGTTGGTTGGCTTCTGATGAAGCCAAGAACATTTAATGGTCTTTTAAACTTGGTGTTGAACTGCTAGGTAGGACTTGTGAGAGAATAAAGCTAGACTCCCATTTCATAGAATATCAAAAACTAACTGAAAATTAATCAATCACCAAAATACAAGAGCTAGAAATATAAAACTATTTTGGGTTGGAAAAACTTGATCTTGGATATGACAAAGGTCTCTTAAATAGTGTGCCAAAAGCACACACAAAAAAAGACAAAGTGGGCTTCATCAAAATTTAAGACTTTAACATATTAAGTACATAGCATCAAGCTTAAAGAAAACCTAAAAAAAGGTAGAAAACATTTGTAGACTAGACTTAAAATAAAAGCTAGTGTCTATAATATATAAAAATTCTTAAAATGTAATAAGGAACCAAACAATTGAATTAGAGACTGGGCAAACATGGGACTAGAGAAGATATTGTTAAAAAGTACATGCGGAGGCTGGAACAATAGCTTGATTGGTGAAGTATTTGTTGCACTCTGTGTTAGGACCCAAGTTAGATCTTCTAGACCCATGTGAAAAAGCAAGGTGTAGCATCAGGGAGATAGAGACTAGAGGACCCTTGAGACTTGGGGCTTTCTGGCTAGCCAGTCTAGCCAAATCAGCAAGCTCCAGGTTCAGTAAGAGACTGTCTCAAAAACAGAGTGGAGAATGACTGAGGAAAACACCAGACATTGACTTCTGGCTTTCACATGCACACACATGCATGAGCTCTTACACATTTGTGCACACATAAATAGGTGCACATACCATGCACACAAAGTGCATGAGACCATCAGGCACCACTTCACACTCAGTCTGCAGTCATTTATTCTCTGCACCCTGAACAGTTTTGAGTATCTGTATTAACCAACATCCAGTGTGATAAGAAGCTTCTCTGGTAAGGACTGAGAACTGTACTGATCTGTGTGTAAAAAGAAAGTATTCAGAAGGGATCTTGGTAAGTGTCCATTTAGCAGAATAATACGTAGTAGGTTCACCCTTAGGGCATGTTAGCTCTGCAACCGTTAAGTTCTTGGCTAGGTTTACAACACCAGGCATGAGTTCCATCTTGTGTAACAGATCTTAAATCCCATCAGAAGGCAATAGGTTACCCCCGGTCTAGTATGCTTTATGTTGCTGGATAAAATACCATGACCAAGAGCCCAGTGGGGAGGAAAGGGCTTATTTAATCTTACACTTCTAGGTAATAATCTGTCACTGAGAGAGTTCAGGGCAGGAACTCAAGGCAGGAACCTGGAGCAGAAACCATGGAGGAGGGCTGGTTAGTGACTCACTTTCTCTAGCTTGTTCACTTAGCCTTCTTACATAGTCCAGGCTCACCTTCCTAGAGATGGTGCCACCCACAATTGGCTAGGCCCTCCCACATCAATCAACAATCAAGACGATTCCCTACAGATATGGCCGTGGGTCAGTCTGATCTGAACTCTCACGACTTCCTCTGCATAAGTGGCTCTTGATAGTGTTAAGTTGACAATAAGCACTAGCTAGGAATCCATCGTAAAAAGATGTGTGTGATAGTGAGTCTGAGAGGAGCTGGGGGTGGGGAGGGTATTGGATATAATCAAAACGCATTTTATCGATGCATGAAGTTCTCATAGAATATACTAAGACCATCTTAAAAAAAAACCTGAAATACCTGCTCCCACAAATCCCTCTGATCTTAAGAATGAAAGAGATCCAAAAGTAGATCAAACTTGGCAAATGAAAGTGCTATATGAACTGGATCTGTAGAACATGTCTAGATTAAAGTGGAGAGACATGAGCTAATGGAAAAGATAGGAGAGTGCTAAGAAAATATGTGAGAACAGGTCAAAACGCCAAATACAAGTGAGGATGGTGTTCCAGGAGAAGAGAATGATGTGGAAGATTTTTTTCTGGAGGTACTAGCCAAGAAGTTCTGAAACTGATCAAAGAGAGCAAAAGATCAGACACCTCACAACCATGAGAAAGAAGGACACAAAAGTAAAGACACTAAGTCAATGAGTGCAACCTGCAGAAAGCAGGTGACACAGGGAGAGATGTTGGCGGGAAAGACCATGCTTTTAGGAACAAGGTTGAGCCATAGGCAACTTCTCAAAAGACCCAACCTTATCCTCAGTATTCAGAAATATCCTTTTAAAAAGCAAAGCATAATTATCGTTCTAGGCAAGCAAAAGGCTTGAGAATTCACAACCATGGGAATGTGACCAGAGGCAGCTAGGGAGACTCATGAGAAACAGGAGGATGACCCCAGCAGGAAAGAAAGTGCAGCGGGGGGAAATGGAGAGCAATATGTAGGCAAGCTAAATAAATACCAACCCAAAATAATAATGTCTGTGGGCTCTCGATATAGAATTAAAATTTACAAAACCAAAAAAAGGCATGAATGGTACATGGAGCTAAAATGTGATGTTCTTGAATTGACTGGTAAGTGGTAAAAGGCAGTTTAGAGTTAACTGCTATGAATAAGAGAATGTGTTGTGTGTTGTAGCCTGGCAGTTGAGGGAGAAAAAGAGAGAAAGAGAGGGTGGGTGTGGGAGAATGTGTCGTAAATGTCATATTATAAACTGAGTGAATGAAAATAGAATCTGTAACTAAAAGTATAAAAGAGAGGAACTGGAATAAAGACATTGTGACAGACAGACAGAAAACAAAGAGAAAGATTAGAACTCAAAGTCGGTGATAAATATGCCAAGTGTGAGCTTAACAAGGCTGCCTGTTAGTGCACTGTGAGAAATGTCAATCTAGTCTCATGTTGGTAGCGAGTGTTCTCAGCACCCTTGGTTGAGGAAGCTGTCTCTGGTCCAATGCATGCTTTGATAACTTTGTCAAAAATTAGGTGGTATAGCTTTGTGGATTTATTTCTGGATCTACTGTTCTATTCACTTCAACTATGTGTCTGTTTTTGTGCCAGTGCCATGCTGTTTTTGAATTACTACTACTACCACTATTATTATTATTATGGTGTCTATATGTTCAGGGGGTTGGTAGGTAGTGAGTTAGTGTAGCTGCTTTGGAAATCAGTGTGGGGCTTTCTTAAAAACTAAAATTAGCATAACTATATAATCCAGCAATACCATTCCTAAGTATACACCTCTCTTGGTTAGCTTTAGTTGTCAACTTGGCACAACCTAGAGTCATCTTAAGGAGAAACCTCAACTGAGGACTTACCTAGATCAGACTGGCATGTGGGCATGGTTGTGAAGGATTGCTTTGATTGATGATCGATGTGGAAAGGCCCAGCCCACGGTTATTTAAGAGAATGATCCAGGGAGCAAGGTAGCAAGCACATTCTTCCATGGTTTCTACTTCAGGTTACTGATTGAGTTCATGTCCTGGCTTCCCCCAATGATGGGCTGTGACCTGGATATGTAAGCCAAATAATCTTTCCTCCCCTAACATGATTTGGGTTATGGTTTTTAATACAGTAACAGAGTTCAAATTAGGACAAAATTGCTACGGGAGAAGCAAGGTTGTTGTGATAACCTGATGGTGTTTTTTTTGGGGGGGGCGGGAACAGAGAGTGTTTAAATTTTGAGCTGGAATAGTGGAGAGGGTGCCTGAACTGGCCTACTTTGGTAATCAGATTGGTGAATACCCTAACTGTCGTCGTAGAGCCTTCATCCAGTAACTGATGGAAGCAGATGCAGAGATCCACAGCCAAGCACTAGCCAGAGCTCCAGGAGTTCAGTTGAAGAGAGGGAAGAGGGATTCTATGAGCAACGGGGAGTCAAGATCATAATGGGAAAATCTACAGAGACAACTGAACCAAGCTAGTGAGAACTCATGAACTCTAGACCAACAACTGTGGAGCCTGCATGGGACTGGACTAGGCCCTCTGCATACAGGAGACATTCATGTAGCTTGGTCTGTTTAAGGGACCCCCTGGCAGTGGGATCAGGATCTATCCCTGGTGCATGAGCTGGCTTTTTGGAGCCCATTGCCTATGGTGGGATGCCTTGCACAGCCTTGATGCAGGGGGAGGGGCTTGGACCTGCCTCAACTGAATGTACCAGGCTTTGCTGACTCCTCCATGGGAGGTCTTACCTTTTTGGAGGAGGGGTTGGGGGTTGGGTTGCAGGGGAAGGCTGGGGGAAAGTGGGAAAAGGGATGAGAGGGGGTTCTGTGGTCGATATGTAAAATGAATAAAAAAGGAAAAACAAAAAACAAAAAAATTTTGAGCTGGAAAAGCTGTTGGGTGTTCAAATGTTGGAGCATTCTGTGGGAGTTTGACCATGCTAAGAGAAATGTAGGCAATGGGAGGGAGCCTGCAGGGCTTCTAAGGTTTCAGAAGGAAGTAAAGACTTCTTTGGGGTCATTTTTGTGATATTTTAGACCAAGAATCTATAGTTGCTGGTTCAGCTGTGGCTGAAGAATCAGCTGTGATTAGTAAGAGTTGAACACCACTGAGGTGAACGATTGAGTGCTCATTAGGACAGGAGGAAAGTGTTTCCTCAGGCTTAGCACATAGGAGCTGTACTATAAGGTGGCTGAGGCTACATTTCAACTTCATAGTCAAAACAGGTGGTGTACAAGAAGTTTCTCACATAGTGCTGCTTTTGAAGGCATGAGAGAAATAAGATGGAGGGGGCCATGAGAGCATCTGAGGCCTGGCAGCTCCAAAGGGGCCATTAGTAAAGCTGTAGAGTCAGTTGCAGTGGGTTCTCAAGGGTGCTGGAGATGCCAGGGCTGTGGTATGTTCATCAAGGACAGTGGCAGGTGTGAAGTGGGGCTGGCTTGAGCTCAGCAGACAAGCTGTGTGAGCTGCAAACGGCAGCCGTGGAGAGTTGGCTGCCCAAACCCTTTAGAGCCCATGAGTGAGTCCCAGACATTGGACACCGAGCTGCGGAATTTGGCTTTACATTGTTAGATGTTTGGATTTTTCTCTGATCTGATTTCTCCTAGTCCCTGGTTCTTCCCTTTCAGAATAAGAAGATAGTTAACTTTTTTTTTTTTCATTTTCAGGAGATCCCAGTTGAGGGACTTTGGGTTTTTAAAGAGAGTTTGGACTTTTAAACATCATAGAACAGTTTAAAGACTGTGAGATGTTTTTTTAAGTTGAACTGTGTTATTAACTGTGATGTCAACACGGCGATAAGAAAGGAAAAACTATGAATTAACATGTGTCTGTGTTTCACGTTGACGAGAAGGAGACTTTCTGGCTAGACTTCATTGTCTAGCTGACACAGCTTAGAGCCAGTCACCTTAGAGAAGAAGCCTTTACTGAGGACTTCCCTAGATCAGACGGGCCTGAGGGAGGGTCCAGCTCCCTACTGGGTGGTACTGTCTTAGGCAAGTGGACCTGGGCTTTGTAAGACGGTTAGCTAAGAAGTGGGACCATAGTGTTCCTCCACGGTTCTGATTCAGGCTTCTGCTTGAGTTCTTCCCTTAACTTCCCTCAGTGACGGACTGGAACCTGGAAGTATAAGCCAAACAAATGGTCTCCTCCCCTAATTTGATCTTGGTCAGTTATTTTTTATCCACAGAAACAGAGGTAAACTCAGGCAGTATTTGAAGGACTATGAGTGAGCGTACCACAGAATTACTTTCATATCTGTTTATTGTGACTAGTCACAGTAGCCGAGTGTGAATCAGTCTAGGTGTCTACCAGCGGGTAGATGGATAAAGAAAATGTGGTTTATGTATAATGAACAGTGTTGCCTTTGGGGAAGAGGGTGTTGTGGGCAAAGGTGGCTCTGGAGGGCTTCCGGTTCTGGCAGCGCCCTGTATCTTCAGCCAGGTATTGTGTTTACCCATGTTCAAGTTGAGCAAGGACACATCCTCTTTACTGAATGTCCATGTTACTGAGTAGTGTTTGGTTCAGCACATGAATTGCCTGGCTGGCTTTGTAGTATCGCCTGTGGTATCTCAGCATGCTATGGGGTTGCAGGGACCTCAGTACAGTAGCAAAGTGATTTGTGATTCTGGCTGGTCAGGTGTATATACACAGCTGGCATCTCTCTTCAGCATCACCTTCTCCTGTGAGTGTTATTCTGCACACCCCCTCCCCCCGATGGCTTCTCATGTCTTCAAACCCCCATTCCTCTCCTTCCTCCCTCCTCACTCATCCCACTTTCCATACAGTCGGGATGCAGGGTTGGGCCATCACTGAGAGATCATTGTCCAGTGTCACTCCAAGTGTAGATCTGATAGATATCAACTAGTGTGGCTTCTGGATAAGCAGAACTGTGGTGGCTCACTCAAGGTGTCCAGGGCAGACTTTGTGGACACACGGCACTTAGCCGTGCTGACAACCTGTTTGCACAGGCTCTGCCCTCACCAGGTCTTCAGCCCTCAGGTATCTAGTAACTGCTGGCGGTTGCTTTGCCTAGTAAAATTTGGGATGGTAAAACTCACTTATTGGATGTGGCATGGAATGAAATACCCATGAGATACAGTTTAGCAATTTCTGTTGTCATGTTTTTTAGATTACAGCCGCCATTCTGTGTTGATTCTGGTACACAGCGAGGCCTCTGCGTGTGTTAGGAAGGTCTATACTGCAATCTGGGACTTGATCGAGGAATGAGCTGCTCCATTTCTCTGTGTCAGTTAAGAATTTGGTTACCCAATGTTTTTGTTTTGCTTTTCTAAAGGCATGTTAGGGAGAGTAAATGTTTGGCAATGACAAATAATCTCATTTTCCTTCCAGATAAATTAGGACAGTGAAACATGTTGTTTTCATATTAAAAATTTTAGCATCGCCTTATCCTCAGTTTTCTACGGAAGTGTTCCAAGTATCACTTCTGACAGACAAGAGGTGGCATGAACCAGAGGCTCTAAGATGTGGGATAAAAATCCCCCAAAGTGACTGGGCTCCAGGTTCTGTACCAGGCATATAGCACTAACAGCCACCAGCAAGATGACTGACATCCAGGGCAAATGGTTCTTTTCAACCAAAAAGTTCTGAAACATGGAGGGATTGTGTTCACATCTAAACGATTAGGTATGGCCACTCATGAAACAAACTATTCCAGATTCTCTGGAAGGTCAAAATCACCCGTGTGAGTTCCAAAGGCCTTTGGCTTTGCTGACAATTTTACAGTTGCCACACTGTAAAATGCGAAGGGGCTGAAGTTTGAGAGTGGCTTGTTCAATATGGGAAAATAAATAGATGCTTTCCGGTCTACTCCACAGCGGCTTACTTCTCTTGGTTTTCCTTTCTTTACATTTTTCTCTTTTTAAGAACACAGAGATGACTTAATGAACAGTAATATGCCAGTCATGCTAACATCCCTGGAACAGGAAAAGTGTAAGTCAGCTTTGTTTGCTGGTCCTCTAAGCTATATCCTCCAGCATGCTCAACTCCTTCACTGGCTATTGTCAGAATTTTCTCCTTGCTGTCAATGACTTTATTTCACATAGTGGCAACACTTGAGCTTGTCCCCAGCAGAGAGAAGACAGAGGTGACAGGAGCTCTGTGTCACTCACGCCAAATGCTCAGTGTGAATACCCATAGGGTTATGTGCTTTTCTATAGAGGGATTCTCCTGTGGACCAAGGTTCTCAGTTCCCATCCTAAACAACCACTGGTCACAGCAGAGTCCTGAGAAGTGCCCAGGTGGTGATGGGGCACCATCCAACCTCACTACCAGAAGAAGAACAGGCAAATAGAATTGCAGGGCTCCTGTCTTAGGTTTGCACTACCCAAGCCCTTCCAATCTATAGCACTCCAACTTCAAGGACTCCTCTGGAGTGCCCTAATTAGTATCCACATATTATAGATGTACATAGGGGTTGTACAATTTGTTCAAGGTCACACACCTACAAAGAGGCTAAGCAAAATTTGAACTCATTCAGTGATTCCCGCCTTCAAGTTCTTAGATACAATCCATCTCCATAGAGCACCCAGACGCTTCTGAGTGACAAGGACAAAATCATCCAGTATTCATAGCTCCATGTTTTCACATGGCACCTAATTGTTTAATAAGTGATAGCTGAGCTAAAGGACAACATTACCTGCTTACATCAGATATGCAAAGTGTTTACATAAAAATAAAGTGTCAGCAATGTATTCCTTGCTAGCTTTCTCCAAGGGTACTCTATTTACTTATTTATTTATTTTTGTGCATATGTGTAACTGAGTGAGTTTATGTGTACTATGTGTGTGGGGGATCCAACAGAGGCCAGAAGAAGGCAACAGATTCCTTGTAACTGGAGTTACGGGTGGTTGTGTGCTGCAATATGGATCCTGGGAATTGAATCCTAGCCCTCTGCAAGAGCAAGTGCTTTTGAACTGCTGATCCATCTCTCTAGCCTGAGGGTGCTCTATCACTTGGCACATGGATCCATGTCAGGAGTCTAACACTTTAAGGTACTAAAAACCTATAGGTAAGCTTGCTGGTCTTTTATTGTTTGCAGAATTGCTCAGTTTTGCTCCTTACCTGAAGAGGCAGATAATTATGCTTCCTGTTGTAAGAGACATCAGAGAAACACTGTAGCCCAAGGTATAAATGGCCTTCACCAGAATATAAAACGTGATCTACAAAGAAATAAAAAACACATCTGTAAGCTGCTAGCCAAATTCACAGTGCAATAGGACATTCTGAGTTCCTTCCTATTTGTAAAGTACTCTCTCACACAAGCGGAGTGCGGGAAGATAGGAGGCACAGCCATTTTTATAATTCTACCTCCATCTTGAGTCCAGATGGACCTTCACTTTTTGAACACCTATCTTTTCTTACAAATCATTACAAACATGATTTTTGCAAAGAAATATTTCAAAGGGAACTGTATTGGCTACAATCAGGGCCAAGAAAAAGGAAGGCCAATATGAGTGGAACTTGTGGGGTCCCTTCAGTGGAGTAGGAATGTGACAGTCTTCTGGGAGTGCATTTCCAAACAAGACCAAGTGGACACACACATATTAACTCATGGAAAATAACATGGCATCAAAAGTACATGACCAGTTACACAGAGGATCTCTCCTTACAGAGTGGCTGCGTTTTGCCATTTTTATTTCTGACACTTAGGTTAGTAGGCTTCATGGTTGAAATCTAACACCCATGTAATCATCAGATATGGGGCAGAAGGCCCATAGTTACTGCTGTAGAACCACTGGGGACACTACAAAAACAGGGGCTGTGTGTGTGTGTGTGTGTGTGTGTGTGTGTGTGTGTGATCAAAGCGAAAACCAGGCACTCACAGGACACTCAGATAGGCTGCACACCCTACATGCTCCAAAGCCATGCCTGCTCTGCGCTCTCTGGTAAAACTAATCCTTGTATGAAAACGGAGAATATGCCTGTTCATATAGGGTGAATTTTATACAATAGACATATAGTTATGGTACAATGAAGACTTCTCTCAGGTATGGTGGCACATGCCTGCGATCTCAGGACTTAGGAGGTAGAGACTGGAAGATCAGGAGTTCAAGGCAACCTTCACAGCATAGAGATTCTGAAGCAAGCTTGGACTACATGAGGCCCTGATTAAAAGTGTTTATAGTAAAATATAGAAAGTTTGCATCTTGCTACCATACCAATCTGCTAGGCAAGTTGTATCCACTGGTGCAATAGTGTTATGATCATTATGGGCGAACCAACTACTTCTTATTGGTTTTGAAGTCTTCTCCACAGGAGGTACTGTGCACCTCATCAAGAGTGTATGACTTGGGAGACCGTAAGCCATAGTGAGGAACCCCCTGGTGTTTCAGTAAATGGTCGTGTTGCTAAACTGCCTACTAAGTATGCTTTTTGCCATAGATTCGTGTTGCTCTCAAGATTTGTCAGAGAAGCTTCTTTTTGCAATGGGTAGTGTGGTTAATGCAGAAACTCCCAAGTGGTCAGAGTACTGAGAACAAGCAAAAATGAGTATTCAGCTGTGGATGGGTCATCTCTGTCTATTTCCATCCATCTAAGGGAACATTGAAAAAGAGAGGTCAGAAAGAATGTAATAGCCAGAGAATGAGTAGGAGAGTTGTGAAATACTGACTTCTGGAAATTACATAGTTGTTGAACACATCAACTCAAAGCAGATGTGGTTGCTTGCACAAGCCTTGCAAAAATCCAAGCCAGCCAAAATTCCAGCATGGATTGGAGAGGGCCCCTAGGCCACACCCTAGTGGTGAAGCTATTGGTAGTTGATGGCTGTGGACGGAGGGAGTCACTTTTATTTGGGGATATGGATGCTAGTAAGCTAGCTGCTCATGCCCAGTGCATGGTAACACACCTATGCACATGTGGTCAGCATTAATTTGGCTCAGGGGCTGCTGCTGCTGCTGCTGCTGGTGATGATGATGATGATGATGAAAAACAGAAAACACGAAGTTGGAGGGGAGACATGTCAGGGTATACTGGAAAAGTTGGGGAGAGGTTAGTAGGGATGGATATGATCAAAATATATTTTATAATGTATGAAATTCTTAAAGAATAAAAACAGTATAAAAAGCTATGCAGGGGTCTGTTAGATTTGCTCATAGTAATGTTACAGTCTAATCATGTTTGAAAGCATCACCCTATCAATGTTGAGTTGCAGGAATTCTCCTTGTTGGTACTAGGTCATAACATAAAGTTCAGGTCACGGAAGAGCAGAGAATAGAGGAATCCCTACAACCCTCCTCCATCTGCAGGGTGGTCATCATTGCCTCACCTCTTCCTTCTCTCTCCTTGCAACCCTCAAACTTCATTTTCCCATCTCCCCACCTCATCTTCACCCTTATCTCCCTTTCCATTTACATTCACAGAGCTCTCCCCACTTTATTCTCCCCTTCTCTCCCCCCATTTCCCTATCTGTCTGTGCCCTCACGCCTCATAACCCTCACCTCATCCCTCTCTACTTGCATCTCCTCTAGTCTTATCTCACCGTTACCCCCTCCATGTCCCCTCATTTCCATCTCTTCTATCTTCTGTGCTAGTTACTTTTCTATTGCTATGAAGAGACCGTGACCAAAACCATTTATAAAGGAAAGCATTTAATTGGGAGCTTGCCTACAATTTTAGAGGGTGAATTATAACCAATGTGATTGATATATTGTGCACCCCAATAAACTTATCTGGGGGTCAGAGACAAAACAGCCACTATATTAAACATAGAGGTTAGGCAGTGGTAGCATACATCTTTAATCCTAGCATTCCAGAGGCAGAGATCCATCCGGATCTCTGTGAGTTCAAAGCCACCCTGGAAACAGCCAAGCATGGTGACTCACGCCTTTAATCCCAGGAAGTGATGGCAGGAAGCAGAAAGGTATATAAGGAGTGAGGACCAGGAACTAAAGCCTTTTAACCTTTAGGCTTTCAGCAGCAGTTCAGCTGAGATCCATTTGAATGAGAACACAGAGGCTTCCAGTCTGAGGAAACAGGATCAGCTGAGGAATTGGCGAGGTGAGGTTGGCTGTGGCTTATTCTATTTCTCTGATCTTTCAGCACTCACCCCAATACCTGGCTCTGGGTTTGTTTTTATTAATAAGACCATTTAAGATTCGTGTTACAGACCACTGTGGTGGGGAGCATGGCATCTGGGAGGCATCCGGCAGGCATAGTGTTGGAGCAGTAGATGGGAGCTTACATTTTATCCACAAGCAGTAGGCAGAGAGAAAGGGTGAGACTGGGCCTGGAATGGGCTTTTGAAATCTCAAAGCCCACACCCAGTGGCCTACCTCCTCCAACAAGTCTACACTTCCGAATCCTTTCTAAATATTCAATCAGCTGGGAACCAAGCATTCAAATACGTGATCCTATGGGGGCCATTCTAAATCAAACCACCACACCTTTCTGTATACATCATGATCATTTCCCTGTAGCACCCTGTTTGGTCAATGTATTGGCTACTTTTCTATTGTTGTGATGAAACATCATGACCAAGCAGTTTCTAGAAGGAAGAGTTTATTTGGGCTTCTGGTTTCATAGGAATGAGTCCATCCGTGATGGAGAAGTATGGAAGTGAGCAGCGGACATGGTAGATGGAGCAGAAGCTGAGGGCTCACATCTTTAATGGCAAGCATGAGGCACAGAGAGCAAGGTGGGAATGGCACATGGCTTTTGGAACCTCAAAGATTGCTCCCAATGATATTCTTCTTCCAGTAAGGCCACATCTACTCAACCCACCTGAATAGTGCCACCAACTGGGGACAATAGGACCATCTCATTCAAGTGCCACAGTCAGGGTCCTTTCTCTGAATTCTTTTGGTGCAAACATACTTAATAAGTTTACACTTGATTATATTTGGCCTTATGTAGTGCTTCTAGAAAACCTGCTATGATTAAGCAGCCCTTACCTCAGCTTTACCTCCTTACCCTCCTCTGGCCCACGGTAGTTGGCAAAGCAGAATGCTGGTACTAGTATGACCTCTTAGTCCCTCACGGGGTCCTGTCTGGGAGGTCTGCAGAGGCCATCTGCTAAATCAGGGCTTGGGAGGGTTGAGCTTGGAGCCCTGTCATCATGTAAACACTCTACACTGGTGCTGTACAGCCTCCCACAGCAGCTACCCGGGACACACCATCTTCCCTGTTGGTGTGGGAATGCGCACACGTCATGCTGACTGAAGGGGCTGATGTGGTAGGTAGCCAGGCCTCCGTCTGGAGAAGCAGGATGATGACAAGGAAAACGAATGTGCAAGTTTCTTCTACCTAGCCAACAAAAACACCGTATTTTGGTGATGAGGGCATTTCAGCATAGCTGCCTTCAGCACAAGTCTCACAAACTATCAGCAAGCCAGAAACCTGTGAAAGTCGTCATCCCTTCTGTACCCGAGGTTCCAAGGCTCCACTCCAAGGTAACAAATGAATACTATCTCAAAAAAAATTGTGCCATTCATTCATGATGTGAAAATGGAATAACACACACACCTGGCTAATCAACTATGACTTTGAGGCCAATATATCCATTCCTTTTATTCACCCAAGACACATCACCAAGTGCCTGCTGGAGCCAGGGATGTCAGTGATGCAAGCAGACAGGAATCAGCGTTCAAGGGACCTATGCTTGGGAAAGAGACCAAAGCCAACATCCAGAATGGCTAGAAGAGCTGCATGGTATGTTACAGGCTATTATGGAAAGTAGGAATGTAGAACAAGGTTCACACCAGCTGCACTGGCTGAAGCCAGTTACAACCATGACATTGTGGTTAGGGTTGGGAAAGGGGAGGAATCTGGTAGAAGGAATGGCCAGTGCAAAGGCACTCTGGCAGAAAGGGATGGCAGGAAGGTGCAGGTCACCCAGGCTGTGAGGACATGAGGCTGCAGGAACAATAAAATCTCACTGCATCTCGGTGGAGTGGGACAGACATGGAGCACAGACATGTAAAGCTCTTTCCAGTGGTGAGTGCTTGTTCCAGTGAAATACTGTGGACAGTCTGAATAGTGATGAAAAGTATTCAGAGGCTAACAGGTGGTAATATGAAGGCAAAGCCAACAAGATTTCCCAACAGAATAGACAGAATGAGAGACAGGGGAATCCAAGGGACTTGGTGGAGCAGTTGGACCACAAATGGCATGGACCACGAAGCGGGGGAAGAGCCAAGGAAGAGCCATGGCTATGTCTTCTCCCCTCATGTAGTCAGAAGGACTCCTCCTCAGCATCTGCAGAGGTAGCTAGAGTCAGAGAGAGGCCTGGATCAGAGTTCTCAACAGGAGATGGGAACAAAAGGCTCTAAGCCTGAGTGTTTATTTACTAAGAAATTTAATGAGAAATAACAGTGCTTTTGAGGAGATGGTAGGGTGGAGAATGAGTGAGCCCATCACCTAGTGAGTGAGGTTGCGAACAGACAGACATGAGGATCTTGCAGAGGTTGGGAGACCACCTTGAGCCTGATTTGGGGAAAAGGTGGCTTCTATCTCAGTGGTGTGTACCATCTCCGTGGATATAGATCTGGGCCCCTGGCTAGGCTGAGCGTTCATCTGACCTTACATTTCGAGTTCATGGAGAGTTTGAGCCAGAACAGGAAAGATGCAGGTTACTAGGGGCCGAGGGTCAGGATCCCTGCTCTGTCCCCACACTGGGATGGAGATGCGAGATGGAGGCTGCGGAGCTCTCTCCAGTGCCCTTATTTACTCTCTTCACAGCTTTGTCTATGCCCACTTGAGTTCATCCTGTGTGCACGGGAATTGCCAGCAGTCCTTGTGCATACGATGAAATTTCCGATGAACTGAAATCCATACAGAAAGAACATTGAGTGAGGAACTTTGATGGTCAGGAGAAACGTTAATAGTAGAGCACTTGCTCAGTATGAATAAGTCCCTACGTTCCGTACTCAGCACTGCCGACACACACACACACACACACACACACACACACACACACAAAACAAACAAACAAACAAAACAAGTAAAATAGCTCCACCTCAACACTAATCAGAAGACCCAGGACAGCACAGAAAGAAGCTCTGACTACTTTGGACCACTCTGCACCCCTGTGTCCAGAAGCTCTCTCTTCTACCAAGGCCCCCAAGGCCCGTCACTGAAGTCCCAATTGCCCTACTGGTCCACTGGAACTTTGGGCTCTAGACACCTGGGTTTCCCTGGTGCCTCACCCCACCTGTCCTTCTCATTACAGCCACATTGTCCCTACAGAGTTCCTAAGGCCCTGGGTGCCCAGTGGGCACCAGTACATGGTGTTTAGCCAGTGAATGAAACATGACCCACAGATTTGGGAGCTGTGAGGTTTGGACAATTAGTGCAGCAATCATTTGGCTCAAGGATCTGAGGTGAAACAGCTGTTGAGAGCGAGCAGGCCTTGGCTCTTTACTGGACTCAGGGCTCTGGAGGCCACAGGAATAGACAGCCTTGCCTGATGGTGTCATGGACCACACTGGTGTTTTGTCTACCTCACATCTCTCTCTAAAACCTGACTGAGAACTTGATCTCCAAAGGAAGTTCCTCATATACACTTGGAAGGACTGAGGTCAGCAGTGAGAGGATCATTCTGGTTAACGCTTTGTGAGAAAATTAAGTAGGCTAGCCTAACTCTGACTTAGCTCAGGTGATCAAGGTGAGCATACACTTCAGTGTGGCAAATTAAGGCATTAGGTAAGATATTCGGATTTTCATTTCTGCCTTATTAAATCTTAGCAGTAAACCATGATTCCATGGTAAGGAACATTCAATACTTTCAACCCACCTCTTGCTGGGTGAGGCCATTAACATTAAATTAATTAAAGTTAAATAAGGTTTAAACTTCAGTTACTTGGTTACACTGGCCACATTTCAGGGCTCCAAGCTACAGTTTCCAGTGGCCTAAACCCTGGACAGACTGAGGAAGAGTTTTTCTATTGTGGCAGAAGGCCTGAGGCACAGCACCCAGGACAGTGCATGCTAGACACCCATCCTAAGTTGTTATCTGGTTCTCATGAAGTGCCACACCTCCAACCTACTTGCATTGGACTACCTGTGGTCGCTGCCTCTGTCCTGTGTGTCTTCACATCCCTTCCTGACCTGGAGTCTCAGAAGTCACACTGGTTGCAGAGCCATCTCTTCTTAGATACAGTCCCAATGCCACAGGACACTGGTCTCAGGACCTCCACCTCTTCCTCCACAGCACTTTCAGCAAGGAAGCATGATCTCAGTGTGAGTATCTACATTGCCAAAGACAATAACTCTGGAAGGGCTAGTCCTCTGCGGGAAGTATGGGAAAGGGCCACACATCAGGCTCACAAATGTACAAGTGAGGGCAGTGGTGGGAATTAGAAAGATGGTTCAAGGTTAACACACCAAGACCTGGACCACTGAGGAAAGTAAATAGGAGGACGTGTACTCAGGCGTGAGATAACCAAGCTAGACAGACGTGAGGATGGCAGGGCTCTGGGCCAGTGTAGGCAGGCTACCTGCGCCCCCCCCCCCCCCCCCCCCCCAAGCTCTTCAGGGACATATGAAAGGCACCACTGTTCCTTCTTATATCCTGGTTTATATCTGATGTCTTATTCATTGTTCCTTCTTACATCCTGGTTTCTGACGCAGCTAATTGTAACAGACTAAATTGTAAGTAAGGTTGGCTTCTAACAAGAAGCCTCCAGCTAGTTTAGGAAAGATAACCCAGACCATCCTACAAACAAGGAGTTTACTAAACAAATGCAGCTACTTCTCAGTGGCTGTGAGAACAAAGAGGTTTAATTCAATTAGTAAGATTTTAGACATCTGCCAGGTTGCCGGTACCAACACCAGTTAGTGACTAACAGTTAGCAAACAGTCAAGGTCAACAGCCAACAAAGCACCAATCAGAGATGGACAAAGCAGGTGTCCATGACCCTTAGCTGGGTGGGAGTACATGAACAGAGCATGACCATCTCCTGGCTGGGTCAAGAGGACATTCATAGAGTGTGGGTCCTCCATTGCCTGAGCCATGATAACTTAGATAATTAAATTAGATTTGCCTAGTTTCTGCCCTGGCCCCATAAAAACTCCATACATAAAGAAGTTCCAAACTTTTCCTTTTCTTGGAAACCCCTCCCAAACTTGGGAGTGTCTCTCAATTGTCCTTAATTTATCATTTCCCTGTAATCTTTATTGACAAAGCTTGCTTCAGCCTTGCATACTCCCAGCAGAGCCCACATTTTAAAATTTCATTAGTGTGAGTCCATAAACTTAGAACCACTGTATCAGGTTGACCTTTGGTGATTGTTGGATGTCTGGTACCTTAGAACCCTGGACCAGGCACAACTTACAGGGCTGGAAAAGTCCCATTGTACTAAGAAACCCTTGTGGTCACTGACACATAGGTCTAAAAATGCGTGATTTCCTGTTAGAACCTCACAGGAGAAGTGCAAACGGCAAGAAAAGGCTAAGAAAGCGCACAGGCAGCAGCTAAGTCTCTGGGGCAAATTCTGGCCTAGACTTTGGAAGAGAACGTTTTCAAAGCCCTGAAGTTAGGTCTTTTTGTAGATCTGAAATCCTGCTGCAGCAAACAGCAGCAAAAGACGGCTCTGTGAGTTTAACGTCATATGTGTCCTCTAAAAGGAGGTAGCTGTTAGGCTGCCACGAAGCAATGGCTTTTGGCTGAGTAGAGTGTTGCCAAACACGGGGTAAGGAAGTGGCTTCCTCTTTCAGAGGCTTGACCCAGAGGGCCCAGGGTGACACTTCACACAGGAGAGGTGATTATCCATGGGTTCACAAAGACCTCTGTGAGAGACCAAGTATGTCTGCATCTGACTTGAGGATGCGTTACTGTCCCCTCCACGGTTATAATCGGTACTCAGTATGCCACAGTGACGGAAGTGAGTGTTGAACCCAGGCTCCGTTTAAAAAAAAAAAAGGCAGCCACTGTCTTTTCATATGATTTGTTTTTCCTGATTAATAATTTTCAGGTCTGTGTTGACAGAGCCGTCAGCCTGAGTTCAAAATTCTTTCTTTGAGATCTCCAGCCATTCCAAACAGTGGACTTCTGATCAGGGTAAGACATGCTCTTGCAGCAAAAGAGACTTCCTGTGGTATCTACAACTGGGTCTGTGTCCAGCAGCTAGTGTCCAGGAATGACAAGACATTGGCTAACAGTCAGAAGAAGGAAACACTGATTAAAAACACAGAAATGGGAGGACCAGAAAGTCAGCTCTTTCCTGAAAGCTACATTCAGCAGGCATTTCTTTTTCATTTATCAATATGTAGAAACATCTAGAACAGAGCAGGTGCCCTGCAATACTCGACAGATGTTCCTAAAATGCCAGAAAGCAGTTGCCTTTGTAAGCAGTCTACAACAGCACTGTTTTGGTATAGGGCAACACAGTGGAAGTACTCATGAAATACTAAGACGAAAACAATGAGAAATGAATACCCGATGTAGTTTGCACATCGTCACACATCCTAATTAAAGCACATGTCATGTATAGCTTTGTGTTAACAATGCCAACACCTCCAAGAACTGGGTAATATTCTGTGCCACAGACAATTCCCAGGTCAGGCTTGAATTAAGCTCCAAATACCAACAACCACAGCTTATCTGAAAGCTGGTGAAGCAATCTATAAAAATATGACCGAGTCTGGCGGGTTCCACAGATGACTCCTTTACTATCTGAAGGAGCATATCGCTCCTGGTGTGTGGAAGTCAGTCTAGCACATGCCAGCTCGTACAGGAAACACACGGCATTTCATTTATGAGCTGGTGAAGTCTGATCTAAAAAACACTAAGCACGCAGAGACAGACAAGAAGGACAAAACAAGCATATCCAAAAACCAAGGCTAATTTCATTTGTTAGGTACAGAAGCACAAAAATCTCAAGATGCCTAGTCAGATGTTTAAACAAGTAAAATTACAGACATGTACGACTCAGTCAACAACATTTCCCCAGCACACAGGAGCACAGAGGATCATGGCACACACAACATGCTATGCTACATGGAAAGAAAACAGTACCTGCCTAGAAGCTACTCTGCTACCCTTGCTAGTCTAGCTGAACAAAGTCCTGGTTGCTTAGAGCCCCACAGTCAAGGAAATGAGTTCCAGGCACAGGCAGTAAGTACTACTGAGTGGACTAGAACAGTGCTCAGAGTCTTTTAAGTCACGGGGCTGTTTGACTGTCTTAGGAAACATTTCCTACAAGCCCCTCTGTGTGAACTGGCCACCCTGGTCTGGGACCTCTTCTGGAATTCCTCCATCTGAGTCAGGGATGTGCCCTGCTGCTTCTAAGAAAATGTTTTTCAGTTTTTACCCATACAATAAGGTATAAAGGATAGCAGCACTTTACTCATTGGAACGAGAGATGCACAGCTGCTGCTTGGGGTGGGCAAGAACACACCCAGAAAGCCATGAAGCAACAGCAGAAATAATAAAACCATCAGCTACACATGTGGCAAAATGTCTATAAATAAACTTTTTAAAATGTCCCAAAGTAAGGAACTGACCGAGTACATGACAGATACCACGTCAGTATGAGGACTTCGCTGGAGGACAAAGACACCACTCTTCATCCCAGCTAAGATTCATACCACAACCAACGAGTCCCTCTTGGGGAGGAAATTCTGGGTTTCTAGTAAATGGATACCAAGACATGGAGAAAGTCCTGTTGAAGGTGGGACTCAGCTCTGATGGCTTAGAGTGAGGATGAGTTTCTAGACCCCAGGGTGGGCTTCTAAGGGGATGGGAAGAGCAGGAAAATGGATATAATTCTGGGAGGATGGTGAATTTCTCAGTGAGAAATTATATCTGAATTTTCAGAGTTCCTGCAAATACATTCCAAGTATATTGGCTAGCTGTAGTGAAACATCCCTAAGAGGAAATACAAGGTGACGGGGCATCTTCTTGCAGTGTGTGGATGGCCAAAGGATAGAGGGAAGAAAGAACCCATAAAGGAAAGCAGATTTTTAGCGCAAACTTATACAGACTACAGAGACCAGCATAGGGGAAAATAAGGCAAGGTTCTTAGTGGATGAAGTGCTGAGTGAGCAGGGAGGAAACAAATGCCTGCAGGAAAACTGGCAAAGGAAAGAAACTAACACTAAACAAGAAATAGAGTGAGCAATAACTGAGGAATATCTATCTCCCAGCCCTGTCAGTGATCAGCAAATGTAATCAGACTTGGTAGCAAAATATAATCAGACTGGGTATCTTTTTTCTCATAAATGAAAATAAATGAAATTCTGTGTTGGTGGGTACTGCAGCCTCAGTGTCTGTGTGCCCCCTGCCCCCCCTCCCAAATCCAGATTGAATCTTTAGCAATCAGGAGACAGAGCCTTGCTAGGTGACTGGGTCCTGAGGGATAAGCTCATGAGGGAGGGATGGGTCCTTTCTCAGAGCAACCCCAAAGGAGTCCACCCACTTATTATACAGTGCAAAGGTAGCTGGGGGCGGGCAGTGTATCAGACCTAGCATCTACCAGTGTCCTGTGACCTTGGACTTAAGCTTCTAGAACAGTGAGAAACCAGAAACAAGACACTCCAGCTGCAATGTTTTGTTGTACTAGCCTGGACCAAAACAAAGTCCTCGTAGGTCATTCTGATGGTCAGAACCATACAGGAACTTGTCTTATTTGATCCAACAAAAGGAGATCAAAAGATAAAGGGAAATATGCTACTCAAAATTCTGCCCATTTTAAACAGCATTTATGGAGGCTTGTGGCTGAGGTACCGGAAGGCAGGTGACGGCAGAGGACTCGGCACAAAGCTAACTCCAGGGATGCATTATTCAGCCGCTTCCTAGCCTAGTAGCTTGGATTTTGGAGCAAGATGGGATACAGTCCAACCCGGGCTGCACTAACAAATGGCTTATTTCATGTTAGCCTGATTTCTGGTTTCCACACCTGGCCTCTGCAGATCCTTATTAGAGTCTAGGAACTACCGTTAGCCTGTTAAACAGCGGTCCACACCAACAGCCCAACAGAAGTGTATCTAATTCCCTACACTTTTGTTTAGGGTCTGGGCTAGGGTACCTCAGAGGTTTAAGGCAATGATGGTTTGTTTTTCTTTTGGCCCTGAGCCTACAATACACCAGAGTTTTGTGCCTTCTTGGAAAAATGGATGAATTCTGAAGAGATAACCTGGACCCGTCATGGCTCCGTGGAACTGTCAGCTTAAGGCTGCTACTGGAAGGCTTGAAAGAGGTTCTGAGTCTCTTGGGGACAGAGCTCCTAAATATCAAGTCACTCTGAAGGGATCCCTATGATGCAGAAATGAAAACTCCATGGTGAAGAGTGTTGGGTATCTGAAGATTAGGCTGTTTCAGCTTTCAGAAGCACAGCCTGGACCTAGCTACTCTGGATGAATCTCTGTATTCTTTGTTATAGTACTGACACATGCCTGATATTTCAAATGGAAAGCTGGGAGGTCTCTGTTTCTGTCTATATGTAAGGTACTTTTTACCCTTAGACAACAGGGGCAAAATTAATTTTCAAAAGAGTTCTATTCATTTAGCTTAAAGAAAATATTTATATAAGTATTTTAAAATGTAGAAATTAGAAATGAAAATTACAAATTAGCTTAGAAGTCTTTAAGTTTCTATGATTTGGATAATCTTGAGTAAATAAGAATACTGGTTTTTAGTTTAAAAAGACATTCAATCAGTGTCACATGTTGCAGATACATAACTTTTTTTTAACGAGTCAAACCATGCTTGTGTTATGAAATTTCTCAGCAAAAAAAGTGAAAAGAAAACACACTAAAAACAAATGGATTAAATTAGTGTAATTCCAAATAAGAAATTCGGATACATCAGTTGTCAAGCTTATGTTTACCTACTTTTGACAGAACTGAAGAGAATTGGATTGTTAGTCAACAGTCCTATGCCACCCCCTTCCCCCACCAAAACAAACAAACAAACAAACAAACAAACAAACAAACAAAACCCGTGTTCACAGGCCAGAGGATCCTAAGAGTGCTTGTGTGACAATTAATCAGCTCATATGACAGCTGGAGGGACGGTCAGAGGAGCAGAGACAGAGGAAGGGAGGGAAGACCTGTGGTAAGGCTACAGTAGAACCATTATTTTAAAAATGAGCATTATTATAAAAATACAATCATGTAAAATCCAGAATTTGTTCTTTGAAAAGGTATAATACTGGTCAAACTCTCCCTCTCTTCCTGTTCTTGAGTTTCTTGAGACAGTGACAACCTACATAGCCCAAGGTGGCCTTGAACTCAGGATCCTCCTGCCTGCCCAGTCCTGGCATTACCAGCGTGTGCCACCATTTCTGGATCTTACTTATTATTGTGTTCAAGTGTTGATGGAATCTATGATCTTGAGTACATAGATGTATGTAGGCAGCACTCTACCAGGGAAGTACATCCCCGGGAAATGATCAACTCTTGAGGGGAGATTCTGAAGTCTTTTCTTTACCTTTTGAATATTCTGATAAGGGAAGATTCTTTTTTGTTAAAATAATTTCCTATGGTTCACTATTAAAAGTTACATTTTCTCTTTGTCTTTTAAATAACTATGTAACTTTCTGTATTTGGTTTTGAAATCTGTCACTATCTTAGCAGACAACTGCCTTTGATCCTATTTAAACAATGCTTTTACATTTTTTTGACGTTTTTGACTAACTTCTCCAAATTGAATCTTAAATAAGGCCTTTTGATTTCAAACTAACTTGGGTTTTCCCAGAGGGCTTCTAGCAAGCTCAAAAGAATTTGTTCTTTCTGTTTATAAACACAGAGAGAGATTGAAATAATTAGGGTTTTTGCTTGGGAAGCAGATGATAGTTAACTTTCTTTACCGTATATCTGTGTGGATGGATGTCCAGTGTGTCCCGAGACCATGCTGTCAGGCCAGTTCCAGTTACACACTGTTTATACTGAGCCCCCGTCAGTCTTTATCACAGCCCTTTGACAGCTGTTCTCTTAATCTGATGGTTTTCCAAAAGGTTCTGCAAGGAGCTATCACACGCATTGCAAGAGGATCCATGGGAGACAGGGAGGTGCACCATTTGGACAGCTTCAAGGTCGTGAATTCAGTTGGATGGGAATTTTCAGAATAATTAAACAGACCAATTCAGGAAATAACTTTTAGAACTTTTTGTCTGAAACTGATTCTTTGATGTCCTGTTTCCTAGATTCAAAGAACCCATGTGCTCTTTTCACTGGAGCTCTCTGAAACTTTGGCGAAGTAT
>CABHPR010127718.1:0-12301 GCA_902168415.1 Peromyscus melanophrys
CACAACCTTCTATAGTGAGATCTGGTGCCCTCTTCTGGTGTGCAGATGGAACACTGTATACATAATAAATAAATCTTTAAAAAAAATAAAATAAAAAAGATAAATCTGTGGTGATATATTAAAAAAAAAACACTACACTCATTCTACATGTAACCTTCCATACTTAAGCTTCTCCAATCGTCTAATCCAATCTGGGCCTAAAGGTCAGTTCTTCCTTCCCTATTCTACCTATAAGTTCAACAGAACTCTTAGGGCCTGTCTTTGCACTAAGGGTAAGGCCCACATTCTATCTACCTTAATTGCCCCTCTTGATTTTTAACTCATTACAAAAACTTTAGGTTACAGGATATGTTGGTATAAGACCCTCCTGGCCGTGGAAAAGCTGATTAGGAGAATAATAGAGCATTGACAGTCTTTAAAAGCAAACTTTCTATCAAAGGACTACTGGGTGAGGAAAGTTGAATTGGGTATGAAAAGGGGAGATAGAAAACCCAGGAGTTCATTTGAAGGTGAAGAATTACTAGACGAAAGGCAGAGTGTGCCCACTGCTCCAATAGTGGCATGGCTGTTATTGGGATAACCAACTACTTTCTGATTGCTCCATAGGAAGGAATTCATGCCTGCCTGTCGCTGTAAACCTGGCCAACACAACATAGCTGGGGAGGACATAGGCCCTAGTGGGGAACCTACTACTGCTGTTTTGCTAAATGAACTTGTTGTCAAACTTCTTTCTAAATATTTATGTTCATACATATACATTAGTGCTAGCCTCAACCTTAATCAGAGAAACTTCTTTAGTAGTGCCTAACAGTTAATGCACAAGACCAAGTCAATCAACACTCTAGCACAGACAGAGGAAGGGCTTGTGAGGCAGCACCCCTGGCTGGGGAGCCACTGGGGGACAGGGAGCCATCTTCTTTGTGAGAGAAGGAGGCTACTGGTAGATTTCTCCATGCTCTGGTGGAATGGCCCCCAGTCATGTGCCTATAGGCCACACTTAATTGGACTCAGTAGCAGATGATAAAGAAAGGACATGAAAGTGGGAGGGGGTGCTTTGAGAGGCTCTCAGGGGACTGGGGGAGTAGTTAGGGATGAATATAAGACACACTGTATAAAAGTGTGAAGTTGTCAAAGAATGAGTAACAAATATTCTTTAAAAAGAACTAAGAGTTACTAGGTAAAAAAGAGAATGAATCAACCCTCCTTGGACATACTCTCTTCCTTCAGTGACAGCCCATCTTGCCAAAGCAGGACAACTCCAGCCCACTCTAAATAGCAATGGATGCTCCTTTCCTATCCAGTATAATCCCACACAACACTCATTTGCTATCTTATGACTCAGCTTAGAAACTGGCTGCTTATTCAGAACTGTTTCTGAGCTTAGAAGCCAAAACCAGGGATCATCTCTAGTGATATATTTGTTTTTATCACTACCAGGAGTAAATCCACTGAATCAGCCTGTAGTTTAAAATTATAATAACAACCACAATCAAAACAGAAAAGGACCATTAATTTATTCACATAAGGAGAGCATATAAATGCCCTTCTCTTTACTTTCTAGAGTAATACCCTTTGTGAATTCTGGAGAACTTCACTAACTATTCATTACCCTGATGTAACCTGTCTTAAGGTGTCAGGAGAAAGCAGTTAAAATCATCTGTGCTGGACCAGCCAGGAAGGGACAAGACCTCAGTACCACACAAGAGTGTTTTTCTGCAGACCGCAACTCTGGAAGCTTCTATAGTTTGCATACTAAGCTAGAGCTTGCTCGCTTGCTTTTTTCCTTCCCCTCTTCCTTCCTTAGTCCATGTGTAATTAGCATATTTAAATTCCAGAGGAAGTGTGGACTGCGTGCCTGGCGGTCACCTAAACACAGGCACCTCCCCTAGTCCGGTCTGTCTTGCCCGTCCACTTGCTCCTCTGGCTCCTGGGTTCAGGAAGTCTTTACTTTCACTGCATCTTGGGTTCGAAGCACCTTGCTTGTACAGCATGCAGGGTTTTTCCTGTGTGTCTCTCTTTACTGTGCACTTGAGGAAGTGACAGCTTGGTGACAATGCACACGGTTAAGCTGTTTTAGATTCAACCACAGAAAGGGGGCACAGAAAGATGAGAAAGTTAGCAGACGAGTTTTCTAAGTTCTCAAGACACGGATCCTGGTGCCTTGGTTTTTCAACCTCACCCCACCCTCCAACTATCTCTGAATAATAACTAGATAAAATGATAAGCACTGGTGCCTTGGAAGGCAGCCAGCCTCGTGGTATTAGGAAGATAATGTGATTTTAGAACCAGAGGGGACCTCAGACCTGATTTAGTCCAATACTGTCACATCAGGATTAGGACAGTGCAGCCCCGAGAGGTGTTGTAATGTGCTCAGTGTCAGCTAGGGAGCTTGCTCTAGAACCTGAACCCCTTGCACCTGTTGCCTCTGGGGAGAAGCCAGGGACAGAGGAAGGTACAATTTCAAGCTGACTGGTCAAGCTTAAGACATCTGGGCGGTGAGAGGTACCAGATGGGCTGGAGACAGGCAGCAATCAGGCACTGGTAGATTCACCGGGCCTCAAGGCAACCGGAAGAAGCTGAGTCAAAGAGGCTGATTTGCAAACATCACAGGCTCTGCATATAGTAGCTCCAGCTGCAAAGCCAAGGACAGCGCTGAGATTTATGGGTGTGCGGGTAGGACTTTGGGGTCAGCATCCGTCCCTTGAGCCAGGCCTGTGAATCACAGCCAAATCTAGATGAGTTGTATTATTGACCATGATAACGGGAGGATGAATGGTGGCCGTGATGGCCTATACCGCCATCAACCTTTAAGATGGCTAGGAATCCTGATCCGACCAGCCCTTGGCCCAGATAGCGACGTTCCAGAGAGGCAGTGATTGCTGTGAACAGAAGCAGCTTCGAAGACAAAGGCACAGTCCTGTGATGGAGGAGTCCACTTTGTCATGGGTCACAGCTCAGGTTAACACAGCCCCTGGGTGGTGGGCAGTGAGGTAGGCAGAGAGCTGGACGATGAAGAGAAATGAGTGGGCTATTTTCGTGTCTGGGGCAGCAGCAAAGCATTTGTGCTGGCGACACCAAAATAGCAAACCTCTAAGCAGTTTTAATGGGCCAGGGTACTAAGAAGATTTCGTCAGGAATCCCGAGAAAGTGACTTAACTTTGCTATGTGTCGGGCTAAATCAACACAATGCAGAAACATCTGGATGAAAGTGAAATGTCTCTGTCAGTTATCCGGGTGTTCTGTCTACCTGACATCAAACAGCTGGATTCTTGTAAACATTTGGATAGCGCACTGAATTTTTTTTTTCATTTTTCATTCAGATCACAAAATCGTCCTCTCCAGCTTGGCAGGAGCACAGAGGTCAGCTAATCTCTGATATTTGGCATAGCCTCAAATGACCTATTTGTATTATCATGCAAATCCAACGCTAAGACAGGCCTATGTGTTGTGTCTAATTATACACAGTGTATCTTATTTGAACACATGTTTATTTTAATGTTTTATTCTCCTTGGTTGTTTCATTGAATTGTAAATGAATCACTTGCAGATAAACTAGATTATTATATGTATGAAAATACAACAAAATACTCTAATTAGGGCAGACTTGGTTTACCGTTGCAAGAGTGGAAGTGACCCCTGAGGCTGCTGGAGGTACCTGTTTCCCTCGGAGAGCTGGCATGACATCAGCTTCGTCTCCTCTGCACTTCCGTGCTGACGCCTGTCACTTGAAAAGCTCACTCCAGGCGTCTGTCCCACGACGGAGACTAAGGCATAGGAAGTGCACAGGACTGTGAAATTCATTAACTCCAGAGGTTTGTTTCAGCAGCTGAACCTTCCAGACGGCCATGGCTTCATCCCACCCAACCCACTCCACTTGCTGAGGGCCTTGAACAACCTCTACCTCAACACAGCGTCACAGACAAGAGGCACCAAGCAAGTTTCTCTCCACAGAGTCAGCGCCTGGCTTCGAGGGTGTGTTCAATTACCCTGAATGGGGCTTTTCATCTTTAACCTGTCACGCTTTGAACTATCGTCTCATTTATACCGGTAGGCAGCACAGAAAATGGGCACAGCCAAATTAAGATATAGAAGCAAGGGGGAAATATTTTCTAAAACTGACAAATGTCTGTGTGCTGAGTTTTTTAAAAACAAAACGATAGTCTGGGGAGGAAAATGAAATGAAAAGGTGTAGAGAGAGGAGGAAAGGGTGAAATGGGATGGCGAGTCAGTGAGGCAGGGAGATCAAGGAAGACTGTTTTGGGTAACAGGAGAGGTAGAAAAGGAGCTTCTCATGTTTGCCATGATGAAAGCTTAGACTAGGATGGAGGGGAGGTGATCGTCAGCCAACGTGTCAGCCAGGCGGCAGCATCTGCCTGGTGCCCAGCGTATGTGGAAACATTATTGCTGCTGATAGTTGTAAGGGCAGTAGGGAGGCTATGAAAGACCTTCCACGGCGAGCTTGAAGACTAGTGGAGACCCCTGCAAACAACACCTCGGTGAGCTGACTAGGAAAGCAGAAGCATATTGGAGAATGAGAACACCTAGCACCCACACAGGCATCAATACAGCCCTAAGCACGAAAGCTGACTTGTGCAATCCGGATAGCATAGGTTTAATATACATACATACATACATACATATATACATACATACATATATACACACACACACACACACACTTATGCAATCCGGATAGCATAGGTTTAATATATATACATTATGTCAGAGTTAACACTTCCTGAGTGCTCACCATGCAGCAGGCCTTGTATGAAGTACTTTATATACATTACATCTTATATATGGGAAATGTGGATGAGCCTAGAAAGTCTAAACATCAAGTAATACAGCAGTTCATTTTGGTATGGAATGAAATAAATGAACGGAGATGAAGTAGAGGCATTAACAACAGAATCCAGCAGTCTAGAATTTGTCATAACTTAGTTTGTGACTAGCATCCCTTACAGGGTAGGACATGGTTCCATTTTCCCAGACTCAAGATGGACTTACGGCGGGCAATGACTCTCTCTCAGTCTTAGGAGAAAATTATTTATTGCCCGTCGTTGACTCTCAATACGCCTTTATTACCCATTGAGTTTGTAGTCAGTCCTCTGAAATCCTGCTTTATTTCACTGCCAGGTGGATAATGAGGACACTCACTGTAGCTCAGGCTACCCTAGAACTTCCTGTGTAGCCCCAGCTGGTCTTGATCTGGTGATGGCCTGCCTGTTCTCACATGCTTAGATTATGAGCCCAAGCTACCGTGCCACAGTGAAAACTCTTGGGCTGTGGAATGGCTCGGTTGCTAAGTGGTTGTTTTGCAAGCATGAGGACCAGAGTTCGAATCCCCAGGACCCACAGAAATGTCAGTTGTTTGTAGCAGTCTGGCTGCGATTCTATCCTCAGGAGGTGGAGGCAAAGGATCTCCCAAGCAAGCTGCCAGCAAGACTACTCATACCCTTGAGCACCGAGTTTGCCTGAGGGACCCTCAATAAATAAGGTGGAAGAATGGTAGAAGATGAGTCCCACCATCAACCTCAGGCCTCCACATGCATGCAACACGCACTCCCACACATGCAAACGTACACACCACATACATACGTAAAACAAAACAAAAAGCCCTCCTGTTTAACAGAGAGTTTGAAAGCTTGCAAATATCTTCAGAAGGAAGCTTCACAAAGATCAAGGGTCCCCTGACTTCAGAGAATGACGAAGGCACCCAGCTGCTCTGGGCAGGTTTTCCAACATCTCCCTTTAGTCTTATTCTAAGACAGAATTGGAGTCGGGAGGGCTTGTCCCCATGGTTCCATTTCCCCCTGTGCTGTGGCAGCCAGTCTTACAGCTTCGGTCTCCCAGAGGGTGATCTCCAGGGAGTAGTCAAAGTTTGCAAATAGAGACTTGCAAACGGTATTCTGGACCCATTTTTTTTTCCCAAAAGCTCTCTTCAAAGGCAGACTCACACACATAATCTCACAGTTGTTCCTTGCAGGAAGGAGGCCCCTTCTCTACCACACAAGCCTGCTCTCTACCCTCTGGCTGGGCACACAGTCAACCCCTGGGCTGCAAGCATCCCATCTGAATTGTAGCAGGTAACCCTTGTACACCACAACCTGCACATCAGAAGGGATGGTTAAGGCAAGCAATGGTGTCCTCTCACAGACAGGAAGAGGGGAGAGAAACAGACAGATGAAACAATACTCTTGGGCACATGAAAGTTAGCACAGGAGGACGGCTTGAGAGGCTGGTGGGATGACTCGGCTCGCACAGTGCTTGCCGTGCAGACAGCCGAGTTTGGCTCTGCTGCTTATACGCACATACACACAAGCCAGGCATGGCTGCTGGCACCTGTGCCCTTAGCACTGGGGAGATGCGAGCAGGAGGGCTCCTGGGGCCTGCTGGCTAGCCAGTCTAGTTAATTAGAAGAGTTCTAGGTTCAGGGGCGGATCAAGGGAAGACGCCTGATGTCAACCTCTGCCCTGCCCCTCCCCCCACACGCATACCTGCAAAAGAAGAGCAGCCAGGGAGAACAGCCTGATCATGCTTTAGGCAAACAGCACAGGGCTGAAAGACGATTCCTAGGGCCAGACACATCCTGTTCCCACATGGCATTTCATTTACTGGGATGCCACTGCTACCAGGGATCTCTAGTGATGTGTCTCCAAACGCCCCAGTTACGCCACAATAAACCCCCAGGGACTGAGGTGGCCTGAGCAAGCGTCTTCACTGGGAAACAAAATATCCCTGTACTGTCAGCATTGGTTGGGGCCCTAGGGGTCATCTAGCCAGGGATACTTGAAAGTGTGGTCCAAGAAGCAGTGGATCTACTACCGTTTCAGTGTGGGAGGAACTAAATACAGACTCTGAGAATAGGCATTTGGAAACATTCAAATAGAAATGAGATATGGCAGCAGTGGCGGCGGGGCGAGGGCGGGAGAGGCAGCTCAGCTGTTAAAGGCACATACTGCTCTTTCAGAGAACTAAAGTTTGGTCCCTAGCACCCACATCGGGCAGTTCACAAACACCTGCAACTCCAGGGGATCTGATGCCTCTGGCGCCCTTGGGTGCCTGCCTTCATGCATGCACACCTGCAATTTAAAATAAAATCAATCTCTCTCTTAAAAAAAGGAAATATGACATTGCCTCTACATCCAATTTTATGTCTGGTTGATCTAATAAGAAAAAAAAATTGAACTCAAGTTTTGTAAGTCTGTTGGAGCTTTAAACCTTCATTTTTGTAGTCATTTATTTTTATGTTTTAGAAAGTATCAATCAGTATATGAAAAACTCGAAGTGATAAAATATTTCAAAGCTGGTGCTTCCCAGCAGACAGATTGAGGAACATTGATCTAGTCCCTTGCTTTCAAACAAGAACCCTTGATCATTAGTGGGTAGCAATCCATCAGTGAGTTGCAAAATTAGGTCAGGCAAGATGGCCCAGTGAGTAATGTTGCCTGTTAAGCAAGCTGACCCGAGTTCAATCCCTAGAACACATGGTGGAAGGAGAGAAGCAATTCCCAAATGTTGTCTTCTGACCTCCACACACCAGCTTTGGCACTCACATGAACACCCCTCGCCCCATGATAAATATTTTTAAATTCACAATGACTTATGAAATTAATTTTAGTAGATACTAAATTTGAGCAGTAAAAGCTGGGCTTGGTGGTGCACACCTTTAATCCCAACACTCAAGAGGCAGAGGCAGGTGGATTACAGTGAGTTCGAGGCCAGCTTGGTCTACAGAGTGAGTTCCAGGACAGCCAGGGCTACACAGAGAAACCCTGTCTAGAAAACAAACAAACAAATTAAGCATTAACGAAAGGACAGAACAGGAAGTAGAGCATGCAGTAAAGTGAGTCCTGTTTTATTAAACCTTCATTGGGAACAGCGTACGTAACATCTGCCTTGCATACTCTGTATATCTTGGTATATGTTGCAGGAAGGGGGCCTGAGAGCCTCCTGCTTCGTTTGTCAAGCCTATCTCTGCTTTCCTAGCCGATGCAGGTAGAAATGTGTGCGTCTTTGGGAAACCGTACTCTGTCTGGGGTGTGCTTTATCCACAGTATCTGATTTAGCTTCCACACGGGCTATTGGACAACTCCGTAAATTGTAGATCACTGATAACTTTGCAGAATAATTCTTGTCTGCAGACATGCAAACCCTGCCCCTTGTAGTACAGTTGCAATCGGCTGCCCCTGTGGAAGACGCCAGTTTTGCCCTTTTGTGTACACTCACTTCAGTGGTTCTGACTGTCAATGAGTCTGTTCTTTGGCTCTTCCTTGAATCAGCTGTACTATCTGCCTAGTTCCCTCATTGATTGAGTTAAATCCATTTTCAGACATGTTCATTTAAATCTGTATGAGTTGGATTTTTTTTTTCTTTAATTCCCTTTTAACGTAGATGGTGGTGGAGCGTTCCAGCATTAGGTGGTAGTGTCTGTTCAGACTTAGGTCAAGTGTAATGAAACAGGGCCCTCCACATAAAGGCAAGCCTAGGTGTTAGCAAGCCTGAAGGGCTTCTCTCTGGGTCAACTTTCTGCGGCTGCTTGTTAAGGAATCAAAAGGAGGGAAGGATGTCACTGGATAATGATTTGAATTCCTGTTCCATGACAGATCTTTGCTTCTATGACACCGGCGAGTACATCGCTCTCTTTTACTACAGTTCAGAAAAATCTGAAGATAGAAACATCAACCACATAAATTAAAAGTACACATTCTCAGTCACAGCAAGAAAGAGTACTGGCCTGAGGATCAGAACCTTAAGTGTGGACCCAGCTTGATCCCTAATTATCAGGACCGTCTTTACCAAGTCACTTGGCATCTCTGGGCTCAGATTCTTTTCCTTTACATTTACCTTAAGTCAATAGCTTTCTTTCTCTCTCTCTTTTAAAAGAAAGCATGCACACGGTCCCAATTTGCAAAGGAAGTCAGCCACTCTGGTTAGTGAGGCATCTGCTTAGTTTCCACCCTCCCCACTAAGGTGGGCCTCCAATTATAAGGACCCCTTGGAATTCTGACGATTCCACGTGGCACAGCTTGAGAGGCATAGAACCCACGGCACCACGGCCTCCTCCTGACGTTATGATGTTACAGTCAATTATTTTGTTTCTGGGTTAAGAGTCTTTAAAAAGAAAAGTACTTTCCAGTTGCACTGAGGCAGGGGGATGTCGTGCTCAAGGTAAACCTGGGCTACACAATAGATCCTGGCTCGTAAATTCAAAAACCAAAAAAAACAAGCAAGACATCCTTTCCCCTCTCCCAGCTGGTCCATCCTTTTCTCCCTTGCCTCTCCCTACCCTGCAGGCTGTGTCTATTCATTTCTGATCTTCAGAGTCCTTGTCTACCCTGGGTTCCCTCAATTTCTGTGATTCACAGGATTCTGTGATTCAGTGCAAATACATCCACCGTATTCTAATAATCTAATTATCTGTTTTCTAACAAGGCTGAATTCCCTGAGACAGAGAGTTTTATCCCGTCACAGCCTTTGCTCTCTGGGTCTAACGCAGCTCTGCTGGTCCTTTCTGAGCTCGGTACACTCTGCGTGGATTCTCTCCTCCATCCTTCCCCGCTCTGCCCTACTCAGACCTGGAACTTTGGGCTCACACACACAGCCACTTGCCAGACAGTGCTACTCTCGGTACCTCACAGGCTCTTCAACACCAACAGGTTAGAAACCAAAGTCAGTCATCCTCACTTCTTCCTTGCAAAGTCTCAATTTATCTGCTGCCAAGACAGGAATCCCTGATGCTTCTCTTCCCCCTATTTCCACTTCAGCCAGTCATCACATCCTTTTAATTCTGCTTCTGACAATCCCTGACTCCGTCTACGGTGTTCCATTTCCGTAACTGTTGCTCAACTTCAGATCACATGGATAACATCATTCTGACGGTGCCCCTGGCATGCCAAGTACTGCAAAAAACAGCAAAGCCCTCTTTGCCCACTGGCTCCTCTGGTGTTCACACCTACTCTAGTTCTGACCTAGCAATTCCGTTAGTTACCCCGCTCACAGTTAGGGGAGCTGAAGTTTAGAGAGAGCTTGCCCAGGCTGGCCAGCCTTGGAGCTGACATTTAGCCTGTATCTCTCTACTGACAATATGGTAGCTCTTAATGTGACATCACCCTGGGGACATTAACCAGGACTGCGTCCTTCCGTCAGCCTTTACTTTTGACTCCTTTCTGCATATGACACCCGGGATTTTTTTTTTTAATTAAAGTCTTATTGTGTAATGTCCACTTAAAACTCTTCATTATGTTTCCTTTGCTTGGTGATCTAGTGCAAGCTTGTGACTGGGTCCCTCAGCCTTTCGTAACCTTCCCAGCATTAAGCCTCTCTTTTCTTGCCACTGCCACCCTTAGCTTCATTATTCAATTTGAGGGCGGTACCTTAGTAGCGTCCATCTAGACTTCGATTTGTCCTTTTCCCTCTGCCCAGTGAATCCTTTCCCTCACCTCTTCCCCTAGCTAGTCCCTAGTCACACTTCAGTTCTCTACCTCCAAGGAGCACACCGTGAACCGCTCCTATCCCAGAGCACCGTGTGTCTTCAGTCTGTGCCACTATTGCTGGACACTGTAAATCCCTGTGGGCTTGTCTGTATCTGTTCCAGAAAAGCCTCAGGGAGGAGGCTGCCTGATTGATTCGGCAATGCCTTGGGGATACTCAACAGTGATTTATTAGGGGGACACTCTCAGACATTGTGAGCAGAAGTAAGGGATATAGGAGTGGGCAAGGGTCCAGCCCCATCCTCATCCCAGGAGGGGCTCTCAAGCTCAAATCATCCTAAATGTGACCTAGTTGAAGTCAGAGGAATGAGGTTTTGTTTCCTCCAGTTCCACCCATCGGTCACTGGCCTGGCTGCAGGGTGACCTGACAGAGTGTTTGTGGCAAGAGAGGGAAGACAAGTGTCACTTCAGTGGGGACTGAAGAGTTCTTATCTTCAGCAAGCTTCTATGAAAGGGAGCTGTTGCAGAATATTATTTTAAGCTGTGTTACTTTTGTTAATGTTGTATTTGTTTAACTCTGTGAAACTGTGTTACTGTGCCTGTCTAACACACCTGACCGTCTAATAAAGAACTGACCAGCCAAGAGCAAGGCAGGAGAAAGGATAGGCAGGGCTGGCAGGTAGAGAGAATATGTAGAAGGAGAACTCTGGGAGATCAAGGAAAGAAGGAGCCAGAGAAGGAAGAGGACTCTAGGGGCCAGCCACCCAACTACACAGCAAGCCATAGAGTAAGAGTAAGATTTACATAAATAAGAGAATGGGAAAGGCCCAGAGGCAAAAGGTAGACAGGATAATTTAAGATAAGAAAAGCTGGCAAAAAAAAAAAAAAAAAAAGCCAAGCTAAGGCCAGGCATTTATAATTAAGAAAAGCTTCTATGTATGATTTATTTGGGAGTTGGGTGGCGGGCCCCCAAAAGAGCAAAAACAACCAATAACGGGGAGCAGCTTGGCGTCCTTAGCAGGTGGAATGGGTGCCACCAGGTAATGGGAATGATCTACACATCGGCAGCCAGAATGCTTTTTGCCACATCACCCACCAGAGACGCCCAAGGAGCAAAGAGCATGCACTCTTCGTCCACACTCCAGCTCTCCTTTACGTCCAGCTTGCTGATTTCTCTAGTTGGTCAAATTCCCTCATTTCCCAATCTTGACTTTTTGGGGGGGCCTCTTCATTTTCTTCAACCTTCCCTAAACTCTAAACACTTTTGAGGGTTTCCGACCAAGGTGACTCTAGCTTCTTATCTCTTCTGTTTTGCTGAGAACTAGACAAAGCTGGGCAGTGGTGGAGCACGCCTTTAATCCCAGTACTCTGGAGACAGAGGCAGGTGGATCTCTGAGTTCAAGGCCAGCCTGGTCTACAAAGCAAGTTCCAGGACAGCCAGGGCTACAGAGAGAAATCCTGTCTCAACCCCACCCACCCACAAAAAAAAACTAGATTAACATGACCATGGTTATTAGTGTTTATACAACTTAATTCATTTTTTAAAGATTATTACTATTTTTTATTTGTGTGTGTGTGAATCTGTGTGTGCATGGATGTATGCCCTTGGAGTTTTGAAAGGGGCATTAGGTCCTCTGGAGCTGGGGTTACAAGTGATTGTGAACCACCCAACAACTGAACTCTGGTCCTCTGGAAGAGCAGGAAATACTCTTGACTGCTGAGCCATCTCAATTCAGTTAAAGATCTGACTGGTCCCACGTCAGAACATTTGCAGCTTCTCAGAGAAAGTGAGATTGCTGGAGGCCAATTCGTTTTTTATCAGTAGTAGTAGTAGTAGTAGTAGTAGTAGTAGTAGTAGTAGTAGTAGT
>CABHPR010127718.1:12311-33304 GCA_902168415.1 Peromyscus melanophrys
GTAGTAGTAGTAGTAGTAGTAGTAGTAGTAGTAGTAGTAGTAGTAGTGGTAGTATTTTGTGTGTGGGTGTGGATGTGGGTGCATGTGTGTCACAGTTTGAGTGAGGAGGTCTGAGGACAACTTGTGAGATTCTCTTCTCTCCTTCCATCATGTGGATTCTGGGGCTTAAACTCGGGTTGTCAGACACAGTACCAAGCCTCTTTACACACTAAGCTATCTCCCTGGTCCCAGTTTAATCTTTCAAACCATTTGACTAGAACAATTTTCCTCCACCAGAGGAAACAGATTTCCTCCACCAAAATCTCCATATACTTGGGTCCACACTAAGATATCTTTCAATTCTTGATTAATTTTAGATCCAGACGTCCTTATTCATGGATTCAACTACTCGTGACTCAAATGTATTCAGAAAAATAACTCTCAGTGCCAAACACGTACAGACTTCCATCAGTATTCCATAAATAATGTAGCAGAGCATCAACTTACGTCATATCTACTGTGCATTGGGTGTTACAAATAATCTAGAGACGAATCAACAAACATAAGAGGGTGTGCATACTTCATACACAAATACTATGCTCTTATGTAAGGGCCTTCAAAGATGTTGGTGTTTGAAGGGAGTTCTAGAAGCAACTTCCCTGTGCTGGTTCATATGGACTGTTAACAGGATGTAGAATCTCCTAGAGCACAAACTTCTAAGCACATCTGTGAGGGCATTACTAGGTTGAATCAATGCCGGGGGAAGACCCATCCTAATTGTGAGTGGCACCATTCCATGGACTGGAGAAAGCGAGGTGAGCAGCAGCACCCATCTCTCTGCCTCCCAACTGCAGGTGCAATGTGACCAGCAGCCTCACACAACTTCCTCTCCACCACAGACATGAGCCAAGATAAACATTTCTTTTTTTAAAGGTGCTTTTGTGGGGTATCTTGTTGCAACAGTGAGGAAAAGTAGCAATTAACTTGTACTATGCAAGCACTGAATACACTTTGCTTTGTTAAAGGCTTGCCTGGAAGGGTTGGGGGCCGCTGCTCAGAGTCTTTCCTGGGAAGCTCCATGGAGCCACGTGGAGTAAAAGAAATGATTTCACAAAAAGGTTCTCTCCTCCAGTGAGCGTGGGCTCTCAGCTGACTTGTTTCTATCTTTTGTTTTCTGAGACAGAGCTTCTGGTATCTCAGGCTGAAGTCAAGCTTCCTATGTAACAGAGAATGACCTTGAACTCCAGATCTTGATTCTACCTCAGGAGTGCTGGGGTTACAGGTGTGCATCATCTACCTGCCAGCATTTGATCTCAGGTCTTCCTGCCTGCTAGACAAGCAATCTACCAATTTAGCTACATCCTCAGCTTAGTCCCCAGTGGCGTTTTCTTTCTGGGGAAAATCCAGATCAACCAGACTCAGTCAACTGTTGAGCCCCTGGGATTGGTTAAGAGCACGTTCTGCTCCTCCAGAGGACCAGAGTCCCAGCTTAGGCAGCTCACAACTGCCTGTGACTCCAGCTCCTGAAGAACTGAGGCTCTCTTCTGGCCCCCGTGGACACCCCATACACATACACACACACACACACACACACACACACACACACACACACACACACACACACACACAGACAGAGACAGAGACAGAGACAGAGACAGAGAGACAGAGACAGACAGAGAGAGACAGAGACAGACAGAGAAAGAAATCTTTACTTTTTTTAAAAATTTGTAAGGTAGTTGTTGGGTCTTGTTCATCTTTACATAAAACCAGTTATATCTCACACTCAACTGTGACAAGTGTTTTCACATACAGTATCTCATTTGAATCACACGTGTGCACACACACACACTCTTTTTTTTAAAGTGGAAATTGAATTCCTGTTCTCATTTTACAGAGAAGGAAACAGTTGTCTAGAGATCAAGGAACTCCCCTAGGGCTACGCGGTTAACAAATGGCTGGGCCATCATTCGAACCCAGGATTTCTGATGCCACCTAGGAAGGTGTTCTAGAGAGCCCTGATGTGTAGCACAAGACTGTCACGTCATGAGTGTTCATTATCTTTTCGTTGAGTTGAATTGCCCATGCCTTGTGTTACTCATGGCCAGTGCTCCCCTTCTTTAGTGTACAAGGGGTAGATGATGGTCTAGGCTGTGTGAGCTAATGCATTGTTTCAGTGAGCTCAGAGACATTGCTTTAGTTCCCCCGAAAAAGTTGCTTTTGTCTCTGGTAGCAAGTTTGGTTCTATGACCCAGGCCACCATCTTAATAGCCAGGATAAAGATTGGGGATTGGGCCAAAAAATTTGGAAGGAGCAGGGAAAATGCATCTCCAATTGTTAGGGAAAGGAAAAGAAAATCCTTTTATTCTTGTCAAGGAGAATTAACCTCAGGAGGCCCTAGGTGGACATTTGTGGAACTGAACTCCCAGAGCTAAGTGGATCTGGCCCACAAAGACTTTCTTTCTCTCTCTCTTTCTCTTTCTTTCTTTCTCTTTCTCTTTCTTTCTCTTTCTCTCTTCTTTCTCTTTCTCTTTCTTTCTCTCTCTTCTCTCTTTCTCTTTCTTTCTTTCTCTCTTTTTCTTTCTTTCTCTTTCTCTTTCTTTCTTTCTCTCTCTTTTTCTTTCTTTCCTTCTTTCTCTCTTTTTCTCTTTCCTTCTTTCTCTATCTTTCTCTTTTTCTTTTCCTTTCTCTTTCTTTCTCTTTCTTTCTCTTTCTTTCTCTTTCTTTCTCTTTCTTTCTTTTTTTCTCTTTCCCTCTTTCTCTCTTTCTCTCTTTCTTTCTTTCTTTCTTTCTCTCTTTCTTTCAGACAGGGTTTCTCTGTGTAGCCCTGGCTGCCCTAGAACTTGCTCTGTAGCCCAGGCTGGCGTCAAACTCACAGAGACCCACCTGTCTCTGCCTTCCAAGTGTGCCACCACCACTGGGTGCAGAAAGTCTTGAAGGAAGGGATGTGCCAGACTGAAGCCGGAGCCGAGTTTAAAAGAAACAGTGGCTGGGAAGCCCAATGCAGCAAAGGCAAGAGCTGCAAACAGAAGGTATCGGGGTTTGCCTCCTGCTGGAGAAGGTAAAGCCTGGAGAGACAGGAATGTGCCACACCTCTGTCAGCCAAATTCACATTCAGGACCCCAAACCAAATGCTCCACTGAGTTCTCATCTCCTTTGGCCTGTGGTCCTGATGCAGCTCTGCCTCTGGGGCCTATGGGAATCTGCTCAGCCACTCTGCTATACATGCAAGCCTGGAAGGGTTTGGAAACTAACACTCAAAGACAACAGAGGATCAGCGGGCAGCAGAACTCCATAGATTCATGCTTTATTCTTCCATGCTCTGGGCTGTTGGGTCTAATACACATTCTACAGGGCCTTCTCAGAGACTCTGAAGACAGACTGAGCTCTGGGCATCTCCAGGGATGATCAGGATACATAAAGTCATTGTAGACTGACTTGCCCTCTTCCTTCTTTGTCCTCACAGATGCAAGGCTCATTCCTACATATGACGTCACTTCCGGAATTGACCGCTTACACACATGTCTTTGCTCTGAAGGAAGGTGGAGGAATACCAAGAAATAACCTCTGCTTTTTTTCCGAGATCCGTGAAGAGTAGCTGCTCCAGAGACAAGAGAAAGTCAAGTGATAGTCACAGGAAAAGGTGCAGGTTTTACCTTAGTAGAGCTCCCAGCAATTTCCTGGGAGTCACGGGGAAGCTCACATCTGTGTGGTATTGGGACAATACACTGAGGACAAAACTTCTAATCTCCTCAGACATCTGACAAGTCCTAGGCCTAGGACTGGAAAGGATGGCATGGAGAGGGAGAGAGGTGGGGGGAGGGGGATCAGGGAACAGAACAAGCCACTAGATTAAACATAGAGGCCGGGCAGTGGTGGCACACACCTTTAATCCTAGCACTCGGGAGGCAGAGACCCATCTGGATCTCTGTGAGTTCAAAGCTATCCTGGACTACATGAGATTGACTCAGTCTAGGAGAGAAACAGCCAGGCAGTGGTGGCACACACCTTTAATCCCAGTACTTGGGAATCACACGCCTTTAATCCCAGCATTTGAGATCTCACACCTTTAATCCCAGTATTTGGGAAGCACACATGCCATTAATCCCAGCACTAGGAAGGAAGTGAGGTCTGGCAGAGAAAGGTATATAAGGTGTGAGGAGACAGGAACTGAAGGCTTTTCAGGCTGAGGAGTCCTAGAGGTGAGACGTGACAGTCGCTTGTTCCTTTGTCTCTCTGATCTCTCAGCATTTACCCCAATATCTGGTTCAGGGTTTTTTATTATAAGACCATTTTAGCAATTCATGTTACACTGCCTTCCACACTTCATGGGCCTCTTGTCCACAACTGCCTTTTCAAGTCCCAATCCTAGTATTTGTGGAGGGATCCACTGCTGACAGCCAAGCTAGGCCGACCACTCAGCCCCGTCCTGTCTTCCACAAATGTGCCACTAAGAAGGGCAAGCAGCCACCTGGCTTGATCCTGCCCACAGGACTATTTCTGAACACAGACCTGGTTGAGTTTCATGCCACGCAAGTGAGATGTGCTCACAAGAACCTTGGGGGTTTCTACGGCAACCATAGGGCTATGAGTTTGAGGAAAACTATGTGCTGAATGCCGAAGGGAGCCAGGCCACTGAACTTAGAGAAAAAGAGAGGCAGTGCAAGACATACCTCAGGCCACTGACGGGAGCAGTGCATGAGAGGTAAAGGCAAGACAGAATTTCCCTTGTGGAGAAAACGAAGGCCTTGAATATGGAGAAGAAGGAAAGGAGGAGGAGGGAGAAAAAGGGAGGGTAACTCGGCAGTTCGGGGAGGTTTTAAAAAGTGCTCAATTGGGCTGGAGAGATGGCTCAGTGTCTGGGAGCATTGTCTGCTCTTCCAGAGGACCCAGGTTCAGTTCCCAGCACCCACATGGCAGTTCACAACTGTCTGTAACTCCAGTTCCAGGGGATTTGACACCCTCTCAAAGACATGAATGTAGACAAAACACCACATAAAAAAATGCACGTAAGTTTTTTTAAGTGTGCAGTTAGCCTGGCAGTGACAGTACACACCTTTAATCCTAGCACCTGGGTGGTAGAGGCAGGCAGATCTGTGAGTTCAAGGCCAGCCTGGTCTACAGAGTGAGTTCCAGAGCAGTCAAGGCTACACAGAGAGACCTGTTTCAAAAAAACACAGATAGATAGATAGATAGATAGATAGATAGATAGATAGATAGATAGATGATGGATAGATAAAATAAAAAAATTTAAAGTGCTCAGTCATTCAAAAATTGGTTAAGCAATCCCCTGGGTCGATGGTGGTAGGCTTGTTCCTCTTGGCAATTTTCTGGTCCTGAATGTCCTTCTCAAAGTGCAGAGAAAGCACTGGAAAAGAGAAAGGATAGAGGACATGGGAAAGATGAGGCGATGAATGCCATCAGTAATGCTAGGTAGACCCCCACATCAGCACAACTCCCAATTCCTGCCTCCAGCGTTCTCACACCTCCCCTCAGGGCCTGTCTTCACAGACAGTAGAGATTTGAGATTCAGAACATTGGCTTTGGAATATCAGAACCAAGGGGCCCCGAGCCACTGTTTATGGGCTGGCCAATTCCTGTTGGACAAGCACTTCCCTTCTCTCCATCCTCAGTTTCCTCAGAACTAGAACTGAACACCATGAAGGCAAGGGCTTCATCTATCTGTGGGTAAATCAATACATGTATAAAATCAGAATAGCACTCTCACTACTCCAAAGGCAAAGAGTTACAGTGCTGAAGAGCGTGGACCCTGGAACCTGACTCCCTGTGTTGAAGTGGGATTCAGGGACTGTGAGATGGCTCAGTGGTTAAAAGCACTTGCTTGTATCTGCATAACATATGAGTTCAATCCCTGTGACCTGCAGTAGAAGAGGAGACTCAGATCCCCAAACTGCTCCCCTACCTCCACATATACCCTGGCATGAGAGATCCCATACTCACACACATATATCGTATGTCAAATTAAAAAATTTAAAAGCCAGGATTCAGCCACTTCTTGTCTCTTTTACAGGTTAGATAATCTGTTTCCTCATTGGTAAAATGAAGACCATGGCAGCTCACCAAGAGTGCTGTGTTGAAGCTTAAGATACTTTACCATAAATAAAATGCATAAAACCGTAGCTGGGCTGACTGTGGTGGCCCGTCCTGAGAAGCAGAGGCAGGCAGATCTCTGTGAGTTCAAGGCCAGCCTGGTCTGCGCAGAGAGTTCCAAGCCAGTCAGGGCTACACCATTAAGACCCTGTCTCAAAACAACAGCAAGAACAAAGGATAAAAAAATTTAAAAAACATCTGGGGCAGAGAGATGACTCAGAAGTTAAGGGCACCTGAAGCTTTTGCAGAGGGCCTGGCTTCAATTCCCAGCATCACGTGGTGGATCATAACCCTCAGTCCCAGGAGGTCCAATGCCCTCTTCTGGCCCTTGCGAGAACAAGGCATACATGATACACAGGCATACATGCAGGCAAAATACTTACATACATAAAAATATGTACCTGGCTATGTATTTTAGCTACTGTTGCTATTATAAGAAGGGACAAAACCCCAGAGAACTGCTCACCGTCTCATGTTTAATCCCAATCTTCTCAACTATTACAGTTTCTCCCAGTCTGGTAAACTGTAACTGAGGATTATTCGTTTCCAATAGAGAGAATACTTTTCAGCAGCCACCTCATGACCTGCTACATGCCAGTGCACACTAAATGCAGGCCATCGCCATTACATGTGAAGTCATTGTGGCCTTAGCAGCCCTGTAGGATGATGGCAAAGCCAGAGGTTTGCCATCCATCCAGCTCAGCTCAGCACAGGAGCCAGCAGTGGGGGCGGAGGGAAGGAAGGAAGGATCCCCGGGAAAACTGCTGCTGGCGTGAACTGAATGAGCCGAGAGGGAGCCGAGCTGACTGTCATGTTCAGCTTAGCCGCAGGCTATAGAAACAGACTTGAGTAAGAGCAAACAGGAAAAAAAGCAGTACTGGGAGGCAGCACACACTGGCTGGAACTGGTTGCCGATACACCAGACCAATTTCTTCTAGACAGTCACTTCCGCTCCTGGTCAGAGGGGCAGGTGCCATTCTTCAAGAAGATTTACGCTTCTGCTTCGGTTTTGTGTTTTTGTTTTTGTTTTTTTCTTTTCAGCACTAGCGTGAGGGGTGTGGGAAAAGGGAGAGCAGGAGGCCGCTCTTGTTCTTGGGCTCAGGGCCTCTTGCTGAGAGAATGCATTAGGATACTAAGGCAAGATTGTTTATGATGATACCCTCAAACAGCTAACTGCAGCCAGCGATCGGTTAAGGCAAAGGAGACATCACTTCGTTTCTTCATCCTTATATACGTTCATTTACAGACTTGTGTGTGCACGTGTATGTGTGTGTGCGTGCGCGCACGCGCGCGCTACTACAGAGCAAACCCAGGGCCTTGCACCACTATGCTATAACCCCACTGTCATAGTTAGGGTTTCTATTGCTTCAGTGAAACACCGTAACCAAAAAGCAAGTTGGGGAGGAAAGGGTTTATTCGGCTTACACTTCCATATCACTGTTTATCACTGAAGGAAGTCAGGACAGGAACTCAAAGAGGGCAGGATCCTGGAGGCAGGAGCTGATGCAGAGGCCATGGGGGAGTGTTGCTTACTGGCTTGCTTCCCCTGGCTTGCTCAGCCTGCTTTCTCACAGAACCCAGGACCACCAGCCCAGGGATGGCACCACCCACAGCGTGCTGGGCCCTCCCCCAGTGATTACTAACTGAGAAAATGCTTTACAGCTGGATCTCATGGAGGCATCAACTGAGGCTCCTTCCTCTCTGATGACTCTAGCTTGTGTCAAGTTGACACACAAAACCAGCCAGGATACCCACTCTTTGGTTTTTGGGTTTTTTTGTTTGTTTGTTTTTTTGTTTTTTTGTTTGTTTGTTTGTTTGTTTGTTTTGAGATGAGGTTTCATTTTGTGAAGGCCAGCCTTGAATTTGCTGTGTATCTCCGAGTGGCTTTGAATTCACAATCCTCCTGCCTCCACCTCCCAATTGCAGAGATCACAGTTCTGCACACCACACCTGAATAAAAAAATCCTCATTTAATTACTTGAGCTAAGTAGTGGGGCAGGCCTGAGGAGTAGAGTGCTGCATTCCTGCCCTTTAGGAACCTGTGTCTCCCTGACATTCAGTGGGTCATTCCATGTGAGAACAGCTGCAACGTGGAGCAGCATGTGAGCATGCTCTATGAGGCCAGAGGCCTGTTTGGTGTTCACGTTCTGAGAGTGACCTGTCTGAGGAGCATCTCACTATGTATCCCCAGCTGGCCTGGAACTCACCTTGCATACCAGGCTGCATTGGACTCACAGCATCCTCCTGCCTCGGCCTCTGAGAGTTGGGAATAAAGGCAAGTACCACTATGCCCAGCTTGCATTTTCTTAACTAATGGCTGAAGGGAGAGCACTCAGCCCACTGTGGGTGATGTCATTCCTGGGCTGGTGGTGCTGGGCTGTTAAAGAAGGTAGGTTGAGTAAGCCACAGGGAACAAGCCAGTGAGCAGCATTCCTCCTTGGTCTCTGCCCCAGTTCCTGCTTGGGTTCCTGTCCTGGCTTCCCTTCTTGGTGGACTACTAACTGTAAGATAAATAAACTTGAGTTTTTATTTTGTGGGATAAACTCCCTTCCCAGGTTGCTTTAGTTACTGTTTCTCACAGCTGTGGGGAGCAATCTAGGACAGCATGCCACTTGGAGAACGATGGCAGAGGATGAAAGAAGCCTGAGGAAGTGAGCAAGGGTGGGGGATAGGAGTTAACATCCCGCCAAACACCACCCTGCCATTAATAAAGATCGTATTTGGGGAACACTGCTTAACCATGTTTAATAAGGTCTAATAAGGTCTGGTGACCTGCAAAGAGGACAGTGGAGCAGGTACACCCATCCAGACACTTCTGTAGTGGTAGCACAGTGCACACGGTGGTAGAACCCACAATGCACTGCTCCTTTGGTCCTCACAGGACTCTGTGGCATGGTTCTATTGTGCCCATTTTACAGGTTTGGCAGCCCAGAGAAGTTAGCAAACACTAGCGTAAGAGATCACATTGAAAACTTGGGTCTTTGCACCCCGAAGCTTCTAAGAGAGAAAAGAATGCCTTCTGCGAGTGTGTTCATACCCTCCCCCATCCCACAGAGGGAGATGCTGCTCAGGGAATAAGGTGCTAGCAACATCAGAGCCCACAGGTGCAGGGAAGGCTCTGTCTTCAGAGGAGATTCCACAGGGAAATAGGGCTGCACCATCTGAAAGGATTCCTCTGGGCTTTGGAAGGGACTTCCCACCGAGAGCTGTTTCCAGGCACACCACACTGAGCCTTCCTTCCACCGGTCCCCGTGTAACTTCACTGTCGGGTGCCACATAAAGCCTGCTCCAAAAAAACCATCCTCTGATTCATGCTGAATGAATTCCTGGCATACACTGTCAGAACGTAAAAGGCAGGTGTAGCTCCCCTGATGCTTTGAGTAGGTACTTGTTCAAATCATGTAGGCTCTCTAGGAACAGTTTCTCAAAGGAGTAGCGTATAATTTCTCCTCTGTAGCAGTGGTGAGGGGGTGGATTCTGAGGAGGAAATACTGATGGAGGAGGCAGGGGGAAAAATGCCATCCTGGATCAGATCTGGGGAGATCAAAGGATAGGGGTGAGCCTCACTTCTGGAGATGGTAGGCTGGGGGTGCAGGGGTGGAGGGGGAAGAGTGGAGTAGGGTGGAAGCCTGTGAGGGGAGAGGAGAGAAAGGAATTAGAGAAGTGTGTGGGGAGGAGAAGCAGTTTCAGATTCCCCAGGGGATACCTGGGAGTCCAGGCTTCCTGGCCCCCCATCATCCTCTTCAGGGAGCTCCATGTCTGTGGGGCTGCTCCTCTAACCCCTCATCTCCCCCATCCCCAGCCCTGCAGCACCCCTGCCCTTTACCCTTCAGGCAGCAAATGCCTTCCAGCCTCTGTGCTGGTTTAGTCTCTGGGTTACCTTCCCGCCTCCTTTGTTCCACCTCACAGATCGATCGCAATCAAATGCAAGTGCCAAATGCCCCAGCAGCCCTGACCTCCAGCCCACCGGCATCCTTACTGCCTACAAAGGTAGCCCTCAAACTCTACCATACACCAGAATCGCTGGCAGGACACAATGCTTGTTTGTTTGTTTAGAGACAGGATCTCCTGTAGCCCAGGCTAGCCTCAAACTCACCTTGTAACCAAGGATGACCTTGAACTCCTGATCCTCCTGTCTCCACTTCCCCAGTGCTGGAATTACAGGCCTGTACCACCAAGTCCAGCTTATGCAGTGCTGGGGATGAAGCCCAAGGCTTCCTGCCTGTTAGGCACGCATTCTACCAACTGAGCTATGCCCACAGCCCAGCGGAGGGCATCTTAAAAGAGAGCTGGGAAGTCCTCGGAGAATTTACACCGCTGGTAGATACCCAGGTGATGCTTATGATCTGAAGATGCTAGCATTTACTGTCCACTCACTCTTAGTCATGCTCTGGCCTATGTTGAGACTGTAGCTGAGTGTTTATGTGAAACTGTGAGCAGTTTGAAGAAATGATGGGTCCTAGACTGTGTCCCCCACAGTATCTAGCTTATTCAGACCGGGTGCCCAAATCCCACTGGATGTGTCAAATCTCACGACGGGTTCATATTGATTTTTTAGGCGCCGTTTATGGTGCAAGGCAGTCTGTCTTTAGGAACATTCCCACCTTCTGTTCTGTCCTCCAGACCTCAACCAACTTCTGGGCTGTCCAGTCTTTCCTTTTCAATGAGCATATGCCTTCCTCAAATCCTAAGACTTGCCCCATCTGTCTATCCACGTTTATAAGTAATTCTTCTAAGAAGTTTGGCCGAGGAGAGAGGCAGGGTAATCAGCCCCTGCAGGAGGGCGGAAGGCCCCGGAAGGCCTAGCATTGTCCTGAATTAAGAAGAGAAAGATTTGAGCTCAGTTAAATATCCATGGAGAGAAGCCAGGAAGGATGCTAATGTGGGAAAGAGAGACTGAGGCCCCTGAGGCAAGGGAAAGTGGGATCCAGAGTAGGGGGGATGGGGAGCTGCCAGGGCAGAGGCACATGTCCCACTGCAGGTGTAAAAAGAAAAAGATGGGCTTAGATGCAGGAATAATGAGGCTATAGACTTTAGGTGACTCCCAGCTCTAAGTCCACGGAATTAAATTGCCATGGTGTCACTGGCTTAATATGTCACCTCTGCTTGGCAGAGCTCTAAGCCCCAAGAAATGAATCTTCCGTGAGAATCTCTCAGGCTGGAAGATGCCTGCCGGTACCCAGTGGCACACGGTAGAGATGGGGAAGGCAGGATAAATACAGCCAGCTGTGACAGCGGAAGGACCGGAGCAGGGTCACGGAGCTAATAAGTGCTGGGGCCAGATTTAGAGTCTTGCTCAGCTTAACCCTCAAACTCATCCATCTGGCCCATCCGTTCACACTCTCTGACCACCTGAAACTACAAGGAACAGGTGGAAGGCAGGATTGAGAACAGCTCTTTCCTAACCCTCGGAATGGGAACTTGGAGTGCCGTGGCCTGTCTCTGGGGGTACCTGAAAGTGACAAGGATAATAAGAGCTTTAACAATTTGCCAGATGCCTTCTTACCTGACCGGTCATGCAAGTGCTGGGAGGAGGGCATGAGAACCCTGATCACAAGTGTATACCCTCCTCTTCCTCCACTCCTCCTCACTATCATTGTCTTTATTGGGTGCCAGGGACCATTCTGTCTAATAGATATTTAATTTTAATTTTTATATGGTTGTCCTGACTCTAAAAGTAACAGATGGTCAGTATTCAAAAAGAAAATACTCTAAAAAGAAGCACCTTCCTGTAGTGGGAAGTTTCTCAGGTCCCGCCCACCCCAAGGTCTGGACAAATCTCTCACCTGAGATCCCTCAGCCGCTTATAAAATAATCACTCAGAGGCTTATATTAATTACAAGCTGTATGGCTATAGCTTCAGCTTCTTGCTAGCTAGCTCTTCCATCTTAAATTAACCCATTCCTATTCATCTATATGTCCCCACATGGCTGTAGCATTACCTGCCAGTCTACTGGCATCTTGTTGCTCCTTTGGTGGCGGCTGGCTCTCTCTCAACTTCACCCTTCTTCTCTCTGTATCTCTGCTTGGATTTCCTGCCTGGCTGTAAGCTTTCTTGCCATAGGCCAAAACAGCTTTATTTATTATCCAGTGGGAGCCACACATATTCACAGCATGCAGAAAGAAATCCCACAGCACATTCCTAACCTAAGCCGAATGTGATGTGGTGGAAGGAGGGAAAATACCACATTCAGAACTGGTTGTCATTCTGGCTCTCCTGACCATAATTGTGTGATCTTGGACACACAGGGTTCCCGTTCCTCTGTTTCCCTGTTGCTAAATGAAGACAATAGTGGCTTTTTTTTCTTTTTAAAGACTTATTTTTATTTTCAAGTTACATGCATGAGTGTGTGTCTGTGCTTAGGGTCTATGTGTCCTTGAGTGAAGGTTCCTGAGGACTCTAGAAGAGGGAGTCAGATCCCCTGGAGCTGGAGTTACAGATAGTTGTAAGCCATCCAACTTAGGAAATGAACTTGGGTTTTCTGCAATGGGAATAACAGTTCTCGGAAATTTTAAGTAAGATGAGCTACATAAATTCCTGGGAACGGCACTTTGCACATGGTCAGGAGTCAACATAGAACGGTCACTATTGCTATCATTGCTGATATTTCATACTGTTCTACATAGCCCGAATCTCAGCAGTAAGTAACCAATGGTAAAAGCTCATGGCACACTTTTTTTTCAGACCATGTGCTAGTTAGTTTTGTGTGACCTAGACACAAGCTACAGTTATCTGAAAGGGGGAAAACTCCACTGAGAAAATGGCCTCCATAGATAAAGCTGTAGGGCATTTTCCTAATTAGTGATTGGTGGAAAAGAGCCCAGCTCATTGTGGGTGGTGCCATCCCTGGGCAGGTAGTCCTTGGGTTCAATAAGAAAGCACACTGAGCAAGCCATGAGTGGGCAAGCCAGTAAGCTGCACTCCTCCATGGCCTCTGCATCAGCTCCTGCCTCCAGGTTCCTGCTGTGTTGGGGTTCCTGTCTTGACTTCCTTTGATGATGAACTATGACCTGAAAGCATAAGCTGAACAAACCCTTTCCTCCCTAAGTCTCCTTGGTTATGGTGTTTCATCATAGCAATAGTAACCCTAAGACAGACTAGACTATATGTATACACACACACACACACACACACACACACACACACACACACACACACACACAAGTATTCACTTGCCAAACATGGATTACTCTCAAAATGATCCCATGGGCCTGAGGGTATAGCTCTGTGGTACAGTGTTTACCTAGAATGTGCAAGAATCTAAACTCTATCCACAAGTATGGGAAATTAAATAGGTAATCCTAGAAATATAGACAAGCCATTTTGTCTTTACCATACCTGAGATGGCCGCATCTTCACATCACAAATATTTAAAGGGGACAGCTAAAGGCTGCTAAAGTGTGGAGCATGTATCAACAGCTTTTTCTCTGTAAAAGACCAGTCAGGAAGAGTTGGGATTTTGCAGACCGTATGGTCTCTGTTGCAACTACATACCTGTGTGGTTGGCACTGAAAGACAACCAGAGACACACTCAGACGAAGGAAAGCAGAGGCATTCCCATCAAACCTTACTTTTGGAGACTGAGATTTGGATTTCATATAACTCTCACATCATGAAACATCATTCCTTTGACTTTTTTTTCTTTTACAACCACTACTTAACAATGTATAAAATCTCTTTAGATTTTAGGGTGTACTGTGCAATAGGCATCAGGGTGGATTTGGCCTGTGGGTCACAGGGAGCAAAGCGACCTGCCATTCTGGAACCTGGTTGAGGATTAGAGGAGTAAAGAAGGCTCTATACCTCCTCAGTGGGGAGTGCAGGGTCCCCACCTCCCACAAGAGCTGTTGAAACCCCCTGACTCAACTTTTACATCCAACACTGCAACCTCTGTGAAGGGTTTCTGAAACTTCTCTGACGGATTAAAAGCTAGTTTCTCCCCGTTTCTCTGCACTTCTTTTCTGGTGCTAGAAACAATTGTTCTCCCAAATTCCTACCAGGCCACGGGCTCTACATGGTACTTGGCTTGGCAACCACCGAACTTCACCCTCACTCTGGATGCGAGAGAAAAGATGAAGAGAATCAAACAGAGAGTGGGGAGGAAGGAGGACTGTCTTAAGGAATATCTCTCTCTCTCTCTCTCTCTCTCTCTCTCTCTCTCTCTCTCTCTCTCCCTCTCTCTCTCTCTCTCTCTCCCCCCCCCTTTCCCCCCCCCTTCCTCCTCCTCCCCCTCCCCCCCCCCCCCCCCCCCCCCCCCCCTCCAGGACACTCCCTTAGAACAAAGACACTACCTTACTCATGGTAGCCCTGGCAGCAGTCCTGGTATAATGATTTGGAATAAGAGGGAATGGCAAGCATTCAACGAATTAAATTCAAAACAATGCCTTTGGTTCAACTTTTAATGTATCTTTCATCTTTATGAATGATGCACATTTCATTGCTGGGCAAAGGATGTGATATCAAAGATAAATGTCCTTTTCCTGGCTTCAGACCCCTTTCTATTCTTATTAAACTGTCTTTCACGGAAATAATTGCACGATTTCCATTTTGGGTGTCCCGAGGTCAAGCAACCTCAGGTCCAGGGGAACTAGGAACACAGTTAGAATACTTTGGGAGTTTTTATTTCCTTGCTGTTTTGTAGGGCAGAGCGACATGAACCCTTGAGCCAGGCTAGGAGGAAATCCTCCTGTAAGTACCCATCTCAGAAAGATTTTAGACTGAACTCAAGACTTCGGCAGACCACTTAGCTGGAGCTAGTGCTCTGGGTAGCTGTATCCAAACAACCCTGAGAGACCTGAAGGGCCCAGATCATTCTGCAGTCCCTTGCCTGTTCAGAGCTACTGTGAGTTCATGCTCACGGTGGCGCAGATAGACCAAGAGAGGTATTCTCTGTTCTGGCTGTCTCCGAGAACTGCTGGTGAGTTCCCTCTACAGTTCCTGTGCCTCCTCTCCTCTGCTCCCTTGGGGAAGTCGCTTTGTTTACCAAAACCAGTTGCTCCCTCTGGTAGCTCTTCCACACCTTTCTGCTCCACTGAGCTGTGAGCTACCCACAGAAGCAGGTCTCAGGGAAAGAACATTACAAACCCAGCCCATGGCAAATGTGGTATGTTCTAGATTGTGCCTGCCTTGCCTCAGCTAACAGCGATAACCATTTCTCAGGGTTTTCCACGCTTCTTTTTACAGCAGAGAGAAAAGAACAAAACGGCTTTTCTGACCCACCAAAAAGCCTGTGGTATTATTTATTGTACATAATAAAGTGTTAAGAGCTTCATATTGGGCTACTTCAGACTGTACAACTGGATCTGGTCTTCCTCGGCAGAGGACCGTATGTATGAAAGCATGCACCTGTCTGGTGATGAAATTTGCAAAACTCCTGATTACCATTAATTCACCTGCTCAAATAGCGTTACCAGCATGAGCCAACTTCATGTGGCTCTGGCAGATCTCTTTGTCCTTTATCAGGGCTTTTGAAAGCCTTCTATAGATCTTTAGTAGGAATTAGAACTTAGCCAGAGCCTAGTTACCCAGAAAGACAGCAAGATAGTAACTGCTTAGAGAAAAATGATGTATCCAACTCTTGGGCTGGCGAACATTTTCCTTTTTGTCTGTTAACTGTAGTTCTCTATCTCTTAGCAATCAGGAAGAGGCACACTGCAGCTCGGGTACTCAGGCACCTGGTTCTTCTACCTTCTACACTGTCACTTAGGATGCTCTTCACTGATGCGTAGCTTAACTGGGAAGAGAAGGCGAAGTAATACTTTGCAAGGCCTAGAACATGAGTTTGAGCCTGGCGGTGGCAGTAGGGGCCTTTAATCCCAGCACTCAGGAGGCAGAGGCAGGCAGATCTCTGTGAGTTCAAGCCCAGCTTGCTCTACAGGGCGAGTTCTAGGACAGCCAGAACTACACAGAGAAACCCTATGTCGATAAAACAGACAAACAAAAAGCAAAACACACCATGAGTTTGGCACCATGCACTTCCCAGACACTTGAAGTCTGAGAGGCCTTACCGGGCCTTTGCACAGAATGTTGTTGAATACTGGCATGATTCCTCTAAGACACTCAACATAGAAAGTATTCTCCTTAAATATTTACTTGGCAGACTAGAATTCAAGGCGGGAGCTGAGGTCTCTCCAATCACCTGTGGTCACAGAAATCAATGACAACATAGACAAGATGAAATAGCAGTAGAGATCAGGTGGTTGGGGTCAGGCAGAGCCAAGTGTGAGTCCCTGATATTTGTGAACTGTATGACCTTGGTCTAAGCACTGACAACATCTAACATTTGCTGGTTATTTTGCATGTGCTGGGCACTGAGCTAAATCTGTCAGATGCATTCATTATCTCATTTCATCCTTAAAATAATCCCATAAGGAAGTTGCTATTCATATCTTCATTTCACAAATGAAAAACTCAAAGTTCAGAAAGGTTGGGCAGTTACTCCAAAATCACAGACACCAAGTTTCAGAAACAAAACAGTAGACTGTCCTTGTTGGTAGCACTCCTCTTAGAAGGGAGAGTTGTGGCCTGGAGAGATGGCTCAGAGGTTAAGAGCACTGGCTATTCTTCCAGAGGTCCAGAGTTCAATTCCCAGCAACCACATGGTGGCTCACAACCACCTGTAATGAGATCTGGTGCCCTCTTCTGGTCTGCAGGCAGAACATTGTATACATAATAAATAAATAAATCTTAAAAAAAAAAAGAAAAGAAAAAGAAAAAAAGAAAAAGAAGAAAAAAGGGAGAGTTGCAGGGATTAAATGAGATATTGCGTAAAAAGAATTTGTCTATATACAGTTAGTGCTTATAACTATTACATAGTGTTCACTTTTGTTTGTTTGTTTAAGACAGAGTCTCGATATGTAACCCTAGCTGACTTGGAACTTGCTCTGTAGACTAGGCTGGCCTCAAACTCACAGAGATCCACCTGTCTCTGTCTCCCAGTTCTGGGTTTAGAGGAATGCACCACCATGCCAGGACTTACACAGCATTCTTATTTTATACTATCTGCTAGCATTTGTACAGAGCTTGACCATTTATAAAGACCATTTGTACAGTCAATCATTAGAAACTGGCTTAGGAACATGAAAACACACACACACACACACACACAGTCAGGGAGATGGCTCAGTAGATGAAGGCACATGACACAAAAATACACAGTGGATCACACCTTTGGTCCTAGCATTCAGGAGGCAGAGGCAAACAGATCTACATGAGTTTGGGGCCAGCCTGGTCTATGAAACGAGTCACAGGACTGCCAGGACTACACAGTTTCTGTGTTTCTAAAAACAAACAAACAAACAAACAAAAAGGCTAGAGACCTGAGTTCTATCCCCCAAACCCACCCACTTAAATGCTGAAGGAGAAGACCAACTCCACCAAGTTGTCCTCTAACTTCCACACACACTGTGGCATGCACGGCCCCACGAGTACGTCATGTGCACGCATACACACAAACAGGCACACACTAATAATAAATAAATAATTTTAAACTATAGCTTGGGTCATTTAGTTTGTAAATACTCTTTTAGTCCAGAATGCAGCAACCATATCCAGTTTTCAATCAGTGTGTATATGTGTGTGTAGGGGGTGGCTGTTTCTGTATAATATATCGCATTTATTACTAGGAGACATGGCTATTTTCTTATTATGTGGACTCTAGTCCTGTCTGCCTTAAATTGCTTCCTTAGCCTGGGAAATCTGGAGACTGTTTGTTGTTAGTTTTCTGCATGTTTCTGTCCTTTCTGTGAGATAGTTCTCCTTCCAGCGATGAGGGGGAGAAGGAAGCCTCATTTGTCTGACACCCACATTCCTTTCCACAGCTAAATATATGCCGGGAGGTAGATGTTGAATTATGAGTGGGCTTTTTTATTTTTAAAGGTTAATTTATAAGTTGGGTGTTTGGAAATCTGAGGATTTCCCTGTGTTTTAAGTGGGACTCCAGTCCCACAGAAATCCTGGAGGAACCTATCCTCTATACCAGATGCAAAAATAGGAAACCCAATATGGAGGAAGATAAAGCTGGGACTCCCTGCTTCCTGTCAATCAAGGCCCTCAGGGCTGAGCAAAGCTTACTGAGCCTGCACCAGGCACTGGGTTCAATTATTAGCACTGGGGGGTGGAGATGGGATGACCATAAGTTCAAGGTCAGGGTGCCATCTCTACAGAGCGAGTTCCAAGAGATCCCCCTACCTGTCCCCCCACCTTTTTAGTCTAGGTTTGTTGCAAATAAAAGATTGTCTTTACTTCCCATAGCTCCTCAAAATTTGTCCCATTTCATAGTGTTCTTTATCTCTCTATTATTTTGAGCAACCCCCACGTCAGACCTAGTTTTACACCAGAGGCTTCTAAACTTCCAAACTTCTGCTTGCTTTCCTGTTTTGTTCCTCTAATCTGAATGGCTATTTGTAGGAAAGTAATGAAATAATTCACACTAAAGTATGAACGGCTGATTGGCTTCACTTTCTTCACAGGTATTTGCATTTTAAAAAGACTGTTTTCAATGCAAATGAATTTGTAATTGGTGAGAATCCTCTCTGGTGAAACACAACAAAGTTGCCAATGCCCATTAGGCAGAATTGTGGAAGCAGCAGCTAGGTAGAGCAGCTGACCAGCCACAGGGCACTAGCATCCTGTTCTCCTGCCTGAGAGGCTAGGGCCTTCACTTCTGTAGGATGCGTAGCATTCAGAGATCTTGTGAAATACGCTTAGGAACATTCGTGCATTGACCTGTTCCTGCACCCTCTCGGGTTCCCTTTCTCTCTTTGGAGTTGGCAGGGGAAGCCATTGGAGCTGGAGGCACTGATACTTCGACCTAGTGCCTCCACCAACCAGTTCAGACCCAAGACTCAGCACACTCCGTCCTCTGCCAGGAGGGACTGTGGAAGAAATGGACAATTAGGGTTTTCCAGGGGTCCTGAAAAACGCTGCAAGATGTAAAAGGACCCAAATATTAGGGTCATGATGGTTCTTCTCTCCTGCTCAGCATTTTGGTTTTCACTCCCCGTAGCTGAAGTCCAGTGGGGAGACAGTGGTACTCAAAAGATTGCCTGAGCAGCATCTCAGCCACCACTTCCTCGCCCATGCCTCTGCATCTTCATCCCGAAAGCAAGCAATGAGAGTCCATACCTTATGGAGTTGTTTCATGTGTGTGCATGAGTGTCTGCGGGTATGTGCACCTATGTTTGTATATGTGTGCATGTGTGTATGTGCATGCTCCTGTGTATGATGTGTCTATATGTGTGCGTGTGTTGTGTGTATTGTGTGAATATGTGTATATCTATGTACGTGTGTTCATGTGTATGCATTATGTGTGTGAACATGTTTGTGTTGCATGTGTGTGCATGTGTTTATAGTGTGTGTGCATGTATATGTGAGTGTGTTACCCAGTGTTATCACCACTTTTGCAGGTGTTTTTACTTTGTTTTTAATTTTGAAGATTTTTTTTGTGTGTTTAAAAACAGAAAGCTTTCCTGGTCTTAGGTGCCTTTCTCCATTGCAGGGCAGTCTGCAAACGGTCAGTCGCTGGAGGTTAAGGTGACCCTTTGTGCAATTGTTGTCTGGGAGGCCTCACAGCGGCGGCGGCGGCGAGCAGTGAGTCATTGCCACTCTGATGGGCAGGGTGACTCAGTAGCCTGGTGGGGAAAGGTCAGAAGTTCCCCTGGATTCGAGTTAGAGGATCCAAACCCACGGTCCACAAAGAAACAGCATGCTTGTGTGCACAGCCAGGGGGCTTGGGGCGCCTGGATAGGAGATACCCAGAGACTGTGGGCCCCTCCAGTGGGAGAACACAGTGTGGCATGAGTGCTGGGCCTTCAAAGTCCCGTAGAGCTCGGTTTGAGTTCCGTTTCTGCTTTACTCTGGGGCCTCAGACACCCTCCACCTTCTTGAAGTCTCACTTTAAAACGTATTTATTTTTATTATTTTAAAATAATGTAATATATGCAGGAGGTGATTTGCATATGTGTGCATGTACCCAAGGAGTCCACAAGAGGGCATCAGATCCCCTGGAACTGGAGTTACAGAGAGTTGTGAGTTGCCATGTGGGTGCTGGGAACAGAACTTTGGTCTTCTGGAAGAACAGCACTCTCTCTCTCTGTCTCTCTCTGTCTCTCTCTGTCTCTCTCTGTCTCTCTCTGTCTCTCTGTCTCTCTCTCTCTCTCTGTGTAAATGTACATATATATATATATATATATATATATATATATATATATATATGTTGCCTGGCATGGTAGTACCAACACACAGGAGTCAGAGACAGGTGGATCTTTGTGAGTTTGAGCCTTGCCTGGTCTGTAAAGCAAGTTCCAGGCTAGCCAGAGCTACATAGTAAGACTCTGTCTTAAACAAAAACAAACATATCTGTGAGTGGAATTGCTCTTAATAAAGATGACCTCATGATGATCTAAATGCTTGGGAAAATGTTGAGAATCAGGGTAATTATCATTACTACCGCCATCGTGGTTGCAAGTTGGAATTCAAATACACCGTTCCCAGGGCTGGTGATAACAGGACGAGGCTAAGGGGGGCAGTGACAGACACGAATGTCTTTGTCACTGTTTCAGGCAGTGACACAGCCATTTAGCTAGGGTTAAGTGTGTAAAAAGTCACGGTTATTTTCTTACTGTGTGCCTGTCAAGGGAGTAGTGATTTGTGTCCACACAACTTCCATTTTGGAGAAGATTCTGGGGAAAGAATACAAGTGACCTTCATGTAAAAGCAGAGCTCAGGCTTAGCATTTGTCGGGGCTGAACCTCCATTCGGGTCCTGGCTCACCAGGACGGCCATGCAGGCCGCACTCCGTGAGACACCGAAGCTTGCTGGAGACATGGAAGTCCTGTAATCAGCTTGTCCCCTTTGACTGTCCACCAGCCCTCCTGAGCTCATGCAGGCTGCAGAGCTCTATGCT
>CABHPR010127719.1:0-11102 GCA_902168415.1 Peromyscus melanophrys
TGAACATGAGCTTCACCGTGTAGTGGTACAGGTGGCTGCAGTCCTGGATGACCTGGATGAGGGGGGCCAAGCGGCACTGGCCCGAGGACATCTGGGACACGGCGATGGCTGTGTTGAGCTGCCGGAAGACTGAGAAGAGGAGCAGGCGGGAGCGAGCATGAGCAGATGCGGCTGGAGATGGGAACAGAGTGGCCCCAACCCGGGCCACCTGAGTGACAGCTCAGGCTGTGGTGGCTCTGGAATCAATGAGTGACCCCCCACGCTGCTGTCAAAACCATGGCAAGGATTTGAAGATGGCTGGGACTCCAATCTGGACCTTGAACAGCACGCCCGAGCCTGGGACCGGAGCCCCTGTGCCGGTGGCTGCCAGGGCTGAGGACACACCCCCAGGAATGAGGTCAAGCAGTACAGCAAGGCTCTCAATGCACTCCAGTTCAGTAAGGGTTTTCTAGAACCTTCCACCAGGGTGGGCCTGACAAGGTGCTGGAGGACAGAAGTGACCTCCACACACAAGGACCTTAAACTTACACTGAACCTTAGGGAATGGGAACGCTTAGGATTGTCACCAAAGGCCAGAGAGATGGCTCAGTGGGAAATGATGGCCTATATGGTAGAAGAGAACTGACTCAAGTTGTCCTCTGACCTCCACACGTGTGCCACGGCACAGGCATGTTCACACACATGCACACATGCACACCACAGAAATTAAAATGTAAAATTTGTTTTAAAAGACTGTCACTCCAGCTAGACACGTTGTACAAACCTATATCTAAGCACTCAGGAAGCTGAGACAGGATTGAGCTCAAGGCCAAACTGGAACTTGTCTCAAAAACCACAGCAGTCTGGAGAGATGGCCGTTCTCCCAGGGGACCTGAGTTCCAGTCTCAGGACACACGTGGGGCCTCCACCACCTGTAACTCTGGTCCAGGGGACTTGACGCCCTCTTGTGGCCTCTGCAGGCACTAGGCACAGATGTACATGCAGGCAGAACACCCGTACCCGTGAAAAAACCTGTCATGCCAACATCTTATAGACATGGAGACAGGCTAGGGTTTTTTCCGGGTCACAGTCTTGGACACAGGCTTTGAAGCCCCAAGTGACCTGATACCTCACTTGTCCTGGGGACCCTGACAATCAGGCCTTGTATCAGAACGCCAGAGCAGGGATAAAGGACAAACACAAGGCTGCCTCCTCCCTGGGAATGACAACTAGCAGGCCGTGAGCCAGAGTGGGAGCGCGGCCAGGCCCCACACTGGGCACTCTCAGTGGTTCCAGAAGCCCCAGCCCCTGGAGTCTTGCTTTGGCCCTGATGGGGTGGGGCTGTTTGCAAGCTTTAGCAGTGGCCGGGAAAAGCCAGGGATGGAAGGTCCCTCACCTTTCCTTCCGTCCTAATTGGAAGTCACACCAGGTATGAGTTTTGTGACTACTTTGGGCATCAAATGTGTGAGTGAACTGTTTTGCAATCTGTCTTATTTCAGGCAGAGTGCTCTCTAGATCTTTCTGCCCAAGGCAGAATGTCCTCCCTCCTTCCTTCCCAGGGTCCCCTGTGTGCTAGGTAAGCACTCCACTACTGAGCTACAGCCCTGGCTAATGTAGACCAGGCTAGCCTTAAATTCAGATCCGCTTACCGCTGCCTCTCAAGCACACAGATTAAAGGCCTGCACCACAACGCCCAGACCTCTTTTTATTTAAAGTTTCCCCTTTATTTTTATTTTATACGCATAGGTGCACCACCTGCATGCAGTGCCCTCAGAAGCCAGAAGAGGGCATCAGACCCCCAGGGCTGGAGTTAGACAGTTGGAGCCACCATGAGCACTCTGGGAACCAGCTGCAGGGCCGCTAGGGAGCAGCCCGTGCCCCTCTGCACTGACGCATCTCTCCAGCCCCGTCTTTTCATTTTTGAGACTGAATCTCATCAGGTTCCCCAGGTTGACCCTGAACTCACTCTAGCTCAAGCAGGTCTCGCATTCATGATTCTCCTGCCTCAGACTTCTGAGTAGCACATGCCTCTTAACAGCCTTGTGCTCCCTTTGAAGGCGGCATGTTGCGGCCAGCTTTCCACTGGGATGTGCAGAGGTTTCTGTCTTTTGTGCTGCAGGCTGAGGTGAGGGGACCCTACACCTGTCACCCAGGTGTGTCTTCAGAAGCTCAGTTAACAGTAAGGTCTGTACTTCACTAAAACATCTGTGTTGCCAAGAATGGGAGGTCTGTGGGTTCTCCCCACTTCCCTTGTAGGGAATACAGCCTGCCCGCCTGGGCCTCCTCCCAGGCCAAGAGCAGCCAGGGTGGGGACAGGCTGTATGATTTGAATCTAATGGCCTGTGTGCTCTGGGGAGCTTGGGCTTTGCTCTTCTGCCAGAACACAATTCCCGGTGGCCTGGGTCCAGCAGCTCTGCTGGGCCATACCCTGGTGACCTGGCCTCTGCTCCCATGTTGAGTCCTGGGCAGGCTCCAAGCTGACCTCTCACCCACCAGAGCCACAGGCCCAGACCCAGGGTACAGGGTGGCTGTCCTGCCTCTTCCCAAGTCCCTGTTTTCCCTTAAAAAGGCATCGCCGGCTTTGCCATGGACAACACTGAGTCACCGGCAGTTACTCTGAAGGTGCAGCCCAGAACAATCATCCCCTGGCCTGAGAGGGCGGGCCCTCTGAGATTTCCTGTCCAGTGGCTGCCAGTTCTCCTGCTCAACAGTCCGAAGGGGCCCAGAGGCGGTTCAGAACACAGCAGGAAATGTTACCCACATTCTCTCTCCCGGAGGGGACTGCAGCTGCTGAGGCCAGGCAGGAGCCTAGAGAGCTCCTCCACAGCCCACACCCCACCCCCTCCACATCCGGGGCCCAGAGAGTGATGCTAATGCGCTGTGTCCTGGACAAACACACAGGGTCCTAAGCACAGGGAAGCCTCTCTCTGCTTGTGCTCTGGAGGGGCCGAGGAACAGGTGCACTTAAGAACACAGCCCTGGGCTGCAGCCGGCGCTATCAGGAGCACAGGCCCGGGAAAGACAACACAAAAATGTCAGTGTGGTGTCTTCACAGCCCAGCATGAGGGGCGTGCTCACCTGATTCCGAAAGCTTCAGTTCACAGTCCATGTAGTCAAACATCTCCACGGTAAGCTGGAAACTAGGAGAGGGAGGGAGGGAGGAATTCATGGGTGCGGGACACACCCACCTAATCCCCAAGACCTCTTTGGAACAGGAAACACACTCCACCAGGCAGAAACACTGAGTACCAAACAAACCCCACCCCTTACCCACAGCCTGGCCTATTTGGGACCATGACCTTCAACCCAAGCGGTGTGGCTTCATTTGACATCATAGCCCCTGCTGGGAGAAACTGAGGCCACCCAGACTCACATGTTATTAACATCAGTTCCAGCCGCCTTCTCCAGCACCTCGTCTGTTACCTCCAGGCCTGCAGGAAACTGGGGGTGCTGCAGAGACAGCCCCCCACTCAGCTACAGCCTCAGTGAGCAGTCACATACTAGCCCCATCCCTGCTCCTGACAGCTCCCACGAGAAGGAGAGTGGCCAGAGAGGGTTCCCAATCCTTCGTTCCAGTGACCCTGTCGCTCTGGTTAAGCCAAAGGGGCTGAGAGTTTGGGGGTAACAGAAAGCCTGGGGGCAGGACAGGTGCAACCTGGTCAGGACTGAAAGATACGACCACTGGGGCACGAATGGGGCAGGCATCCGAACGGGATCTATGTAAACATGGAGGTGATTTGGCTGTCTTCTGTCAATCATCCTAGCGTCCATGGTAAGGAGACAGACCACGGACAGGACAGGTGCCAACCCCCCTCCACGCCTTTGGATGTCCCAGACGGAAGAGTTCCCCAGTCCCTCAGCCCCACAGTTCTACTACCTTGAGGTGGAAGGAGATTTTGGTCAGCAACAGTTTGGTGTAGACGTTCACCAGGTGTCCATACTGGTCACGGAGGTGCCCCTGTGGGGTGGAGCCCAGAGTGAGGTCACTGTCAAGAGCCTGCCCGGGACTCCTGAGGACTGAGCATTCATCAAGGCAGAGGAAGGACCGAGGCGGCAGAGAAGAGGCGAGGGCCATTCTTCACAAGCCACTCACTCACCCACCAAACATTCCCCGCCAGCCTTCACCAATCTCTTTACTCTGTCTCTAGCTTTTTCCTCTCCTTAATCTTATTCCTTGTCATTCTTGCCAGAGAAAGTCTTGTGAGAGGCAGAGAGCCCTTGGTCAGGGCAACAGCCAGTTCTGAGCTGGGGCGCTTTAGTAAAGCGCTGGTGGCAGACTGGGGAGGCGCTGTGGTGAATCAATAGTGTGGTGGCTCAAACAGGCAGCGTGCCCTCCTTCTGAGATCCACGCGGCTAAGTGTCCAGGAGAGCTCACAGAACGAGGCCTGAGGCTCTCTTCTCTCCAAGGCCTCTGACTTCTGAGGAGGCTGCCCAAGGTCTGACTACTGAGTCTGAGAATTAGAACCTGGCTTCTGGAGCCGCACTCTAGGGGAGCCCAGGAGTCCCTGCTCTCTGCACAGGCATGGGGCTGCTACCTTTTTCAACTCTCGGGGACTATCGTGCTTGCTTTAAGGAGGTGGAGGCCGATCAGCCTCCTAGGCCCCAACAACATGGCCGCAACTTCCCCGACTGGTGCTTGGCCTACATGGTAACCCAACAACAATTCCAGCTGCTGCACAAGAGGGAGGAAGAGCGCCCCGGATGCCGCGTGGACGCCGCCCCACACCTACCCACAGGTCGCCAATCTCCCGTATGTTGCTCCGGTACCGCTGGCAGTCATGCAGCACCTGTGGCCAGGAGGAGGGTGAGGACACAGAACCGTGAGAGGTCCCTCCCGACCCAGGACAGGGTGGACAAGGTAAAGGGCAGTGGGCAGAGCAGAGGGGACAGACAGAAGGACAAAGCTGTACACTTCAAAGGGACACTGTGGGTGCTGTCAGCTGGTGGAATGGAGGCTTTGCCCCCCTGAGGCTGTGGGAACGAAGGGCTGGGGTCACTGCTCACATTGGGGTGTCCGTCTCGGAGGACCTTGTGGAGGACATGGCAGAATTTCCAGCTGAGGATGGAGCTGCTGGGCAGCGGCAGGCCAATGGCGTAGGACCAGAAGGTGAAGGCCCCCTTCTCGTGGTGGGTGCCCAGAATGATGCCTTAGAGGGTTAAGGTCAAGCGTGGGCAGTTAGGTGTTCCGCAGACAGCCCCTCTCACTGGGCCCTAGCACTTTCTGCAGCGCCCCAAGTTCCCATCCACCCCAGGTCACAACCACTAGCGTTCTTAGGTCATGCTCTCCCAACCTCAGCACACCCTGGGTCAGCACCATGCTCAGCTCAGCCTCCTGACACCTCCCCAAGACCCAAGGGGCACAAGGATACGCCGGGCATGCTTCTCCTTCACAGGGGCCTCCTGGCTGTTGATGGCTTTGCTGATGCTGATGGCCTGTGAGGAGTACAGAGGCAGGATTAGACACCCGCCTGCAGCTGTCGTCTGGCGGAGGGAAGGGCAAGGAGAAGGAAGAATGCCTTCTCGGAGCCATGCTGAGGAACCTTCTCTTACGTGACCTGGAGCTGACATCAGTGCCACAGGCGACCAAGAGCTTCAGGCTCGGGGGCAGGGAGGCATGGAGGAAAGCTGGGCTGTGGCTCAGAAAGGCACGACTGATCTACCTCACATTGCTCTTCCTGATGAGGCCCCCCGATTCCAGGAGGAGAGGCTAAGGCCATGGCCCGCATAGCATCCTCCGTCCAAGTTCGCCACCAGGAAAAGCAGTAGACTTGGCCCTTGGCCCAACTGAGCCCCTTGTCCTCACATTGCTCCTTCTAGAAAAGGACATGTCACCCCCTTTTCCTGTACAGCAGGGCCCACGGCAAGGACGTCAGCTGACGCCCTCACCAGAACCACGCAGAAGCCAGGCCCTGTCATTGGCTGCCACTCATGTGCCTGCTCATGCCACTGAGAAGGACAACTGTGGCCCCCTGAAGATGGGGACGGCCAAAGGAGAGTCTGCTTGGCACCTGGCTGTTGTCATCTGAGAAGGAAGAAGCCTCACACTTGACCAAAACCACAGCCATGATCCTGAAGATGGTTCTTGCCTCCGGTGGCCACATCTTATTTCCCCAGCTCAACACCATCCAGGAAGGCTTCCTTGAGGTAGGAAGCCAGGGCACACACAGCAAACACCATCCCTCACCCAGTCCCCCCCAGACTCCACTGGCAGGGACAGGGCTGGGAGCTCAGATGAGCCTCTGTTCACAGGTCACCAGTGTTTATGAACCGGGCAGGAGGGTGGAATGGACTGACAGGCACAGATCCAGAGGCCAGGGCATGCAACGGACCCAGACAGTGTCCTCCCCCAGATGAGCGGAGAAGCCACACTGGGCAGGCCACTTGGGGACACACTCAACAGGCCAGCAAGGGCTGGTCAGTGTGATATGTTCTCTTTCTCTGCCTCTCCCAGAAACCACCATGCTCTCCCAGGGCAGTATCTGAGCAGTAATGCCCCACTTGTCAGGGAAGTGATTCCCCAACAGTGGATGTCTCAGGCCCCCAGTGGATGTCTCAGGCCCCCAGTGGATGTCTCAGGCCCCCAGTGGATGTCTCAGGCCCCCAGTGGATGTCTCAGGCCCCCAGTGGATGTCTCAAGCCTATAGTGGATGCCTCTGCACACACTAAGCAGGCTGGCTCAATTTTCCCATAAGAGTAGTTAACCTGGTAGGGGCTGAGGTTTCCTTTCTGCTCTGATGTATAGAGCTGGGGACTGCCAGGGCCAGGCACGAGGTGCTCCTGAGCTGGCCCCTGCACCCCACAGCCCAGCAAGGTGGACTGACCCCTTTCACACACAGGGCCCATTATGGGAGACTCATTGGAATTTAGGGACCTGGGCTGTAGCCAAGCCCTCCTACTTCACCGAATTGGGGTCCTGAAAGAACACAGGCAGGGTCTGCCTTCCCAAGTACACAAAGCCTCAGCCAGCCAATCACCTGTTCTTGTGTGTGCTGAGCCTGCATCCATGGCCACCTTACAAACACAGAGTGGTGGCTGGGTGGTGGTGGCACATGCCTTTAATCCCAGCACTCAGGAGGATCTCTGTGAGTTTGAGGCCAGCCTGGTCTACAGGGTGAGATCCAGGACAGGCACCCTGTCTCGGAAACTGAAAAAAAAAAAAAAGTAATAATAATAACAAACACAGGGTGGCCACCCAGAAGCTGTGGCAAGACTGCCCCTGTGTACATCAAGGGTATTTCACCTCTACCGAGGGAAGATCTGGCACAATGGCAGCCATGGGGACAATCAGAGAGACCCGGCAAATGCCAGCACTGCACATACCTCCCAGAAGCAACCTGGGAGACGGCTAGCATGCTGTTTTCTTAGAGGAAACGGAAGCTCAGAGGGGTTCAGTGTCTTGTGTACCCTGGTCTGCTGTGAGCCAGGTCTGCTGGACTCCATGCTGAGTCCCTAGAGTGACTGAGACACCAGGTACAGCTGGCTCTCCTTTGGCAGGGGTCATGTGATAAGTGAGCTGGGCCACCCAGAGCAACAGGCAAGCAGCTATAGCTCACAGCAAGGAGTGTCCCATCTCGGGGCTGTGCAGTCACAGTCTTCACTGCCGTGACACCTGAGCTGGGAGTTGGCTCAGTGATGAAGGCCACCTGTCCTGGAAGACGCCTGGGAAGAAGGGAGGAGACGGAACTGCCCAGTGGCCCAGAAGACGAGGACCTCACCTGGGAGGGGTGAGATACTTGCGTGTGGTGAGTACAGTCTGGGAATGGGTAAGCAGGGAATCTTTTCCTCTGAGGAAAAAGGCCACCAAGAGGCCATGATGAAACCTTTCAGACCCCAGGCCTCCCCAGCCTAAAGCAGAGCCTCTGCTTTTCTTTGCCTTAAAACAAAAACAAAAACCAGGGCTGGAGAGATAGGTCATGGGTTAAGGGCGCACTGTCTGCTCTTCCAAAGTCTCAAGTTCAGTTCCCAGCATCGACATCAGGAGGCTCATAACCACTTCTAACCCCAGCTCCAGGATTGGACCACTGGCCACTGTGGGCACCTGCACAGACACATATATAGTTAAAACATCTTTAGTCATCAGAGAAATGCAAATCAAAATGACTCTGAGATATCATCTTACACCTGTCAGAATGGCCATGATCAAAAACACCGATGACAGTCTATGTTGGAGAGAATTTGGAGCAAAGGGAACACTCCTCCACTGTTGGTGGGAGTGCAAACTTGTACAACCACTGTGGAAATCAGTATGGCGGTTTCTCAGAAAATTGAGAATTGATCTACCTCAAGACCCAGCCATACCACACTTGGGCATATACCCAAGGAATGCCCAATCATACTACAAAGATACATGCTCAACTATGTTCACAGCAGCATTACTCATAATAGCCAGAACCTGGAAACAACCTAGATGCCCGTCAACTGAAGAATGGATTAAGAAAATGTGGTACATATATACAATGGTGTAATACTCAGCAGAGAAAAACAATGGCATCATGAAATTTGCAGGCAAATGGATGGAACTAGAAAATATCATCCTGAGTGAGGTAAGCCAGACTCAGAAGGACAAACATGGTATGTACTCACTCATAAGTGGATACTAGATATAAAGCAAAGGACAACCAGACTGCAACCCACAGATCCAGGGAGGCTACATAATGGGGGGACCCTAGGATGACTGTGGCTTATAGTAAGTTTTGGTTTTGCCCAATCACTGGGCATGCTTTAGTGAAACATTTCACTATTAGGATAAGAATTTGTACCGTATCAAGCTGATGAAAGAATATGCTGGCTGTACTTTCAGGAGGGGAGGCTAAACTCTTTTTAGATTATGGATTAGCCTATAGAAAAATGTCTGCCGTAAATCAAACAGTGAAGGGGAAGATGAACAGGAATCTCACTTACACAACTTAAGTAAAATATAGCCCTCTGAACAGATGAAGATAGGTCTCTTCTGTATCCCAGAATCTAATTAATATTTATATGTATAATTCAGCTATTGTTTGGCTTAAAAGGGCTTATTGGGAAATGTTATCATTTTTACTATTTTCTACAGAGAAAATATTTTCCAGTTTTAAATAACTCTGGACTTTGGGATTATAACCTGTTTTTATGTTAAAAAAAACAAAAACAAAAACATTTAAGTGGAAAATGCTGAAGGACCACTGAACTCGATGTTGTATTCACATATCTATATCTGTATAAAATAATGATTATAAATGTTTAAAAAGGAGAAGTGCAAATGTGTATTTAACAAGAAGTTGTAGATTTTCAACACTGTACACAAACTCCTTTGTTACAAATAAATATTTATGCTTCTAAAAAAAAGTATCAAAAAAAAATTGGAGATTCCTACATCCACCTTGGCCAGCAAAATAACGATCTGAGGGGGCAGAGAAGGTCGTTCAGTTCAACACAACTCAGTAGCCGGTGTTGGTTCAAACTTTGAGTCTGACTCCTAAAAACCTCTTTTCGTGTGTGTGTGTGTGTGTGTGTGTGTGTGTGTGTGTGTGTGTGGTGTGTGGTGTGTGTGTGTGTGTTTGTGTGTGGGGGTGTGGTGAGGGTGTGGGGGTGTGTGTATGTGGTGTGTGGTGTGGTGTGTGTATGTGTGAGTTTGTGGGTGTGTGGGGGTGTAGAAGTCAGAGGACAGACAACTTGAGGGGAGTCCGCTCTCTCCTTGCACCATGTGACTCCCAGGATCCAGACTCCAGGTGTCAGGCTTGGTGGGATCCTCACCCTTAACAGCTGAGCCGTTTCAATACCCCCTCCCCTTTGTTACAACAGGGTGTCAAGGAGCTTAGTTCAAACTATGGAGCTGAGGCTGAACTTGAACTCCTGATCCAAGTGCTGGGATTAAAGGCATGTGCCGCTGCCACCACCCGGCAGGCCTCTGCTTCCTTGAGCCCCCAACGTGCACCACACCTAGCCCCTCTCACCACCAGACCTGAGCCACAGAGAGCACCAGACCCTTGGCTCCCTTGCTGATGCTGTTTGGATAGGGTGGGTCTCTTCCGTAGTTCTGTCCATCCTGAAACTTATGTAAAGGGTGGCTGGGAAGACAGAGCTTTCCCTGCCTTCACCTCCCAAGTGCCACACTAGCTGCCCTTGGCCCTCTTTAAATCTGATTTATGATTCTCCAAATGCCCATCTGATAGTGTTTCTCTCTCAGGTCACCTCATGGCATGTCAGTGGCACATGAGAGCAGCCTTGCCTCTGTGTGTATGGCTGCTGCCCCCACACTTACAGTGCAGAAGGAAGGAGGTCATGAGGTACTGAGGAATGCAACCCAGGAGGGACCATGGCAGGGTCTTCTGTGGAGGGCCTGGGTGCCGCCCATCCCTGAGCTGGCCACCAGGGATAGGACCGTGTCAGCTAGTTATCCTGTGCAGGCGCAGGCTGGCTCCCGGGAACACAGGCCCATTGTGTGCAGGGTGGGCAGATGTGTGGGGTGGCCAGCGCCACACAAGGAGACCCAGTGCTCACACAGTGGGAGTCTGTAGGGACTCCTGGCCCTCACTCCGCCTCCCAGGCAGCAGCAGGCAGGCAGGGGTAACAACCACCCCCCTCCCCTGGGTTTTCCACGTGGATTTTCCTCAGTGAGGCGGCTGTGGGGCACATCTGAGCAAAGAGTGGAGTGAAGAGAACCTCAGAACCTCACAGTGTGCGGAATAGTCTGACGGACTCTAATATGCTCGCTCTATTCTCAGACTAAAGTGTGATATGGTCTGACCTCAGTGAAACTTGGGGTTCTGGAACCAGGTCACCCTCACCCTCACCTAGCAGGTGGAAAACCGCAGAGTTAAGGGGGAGGGAGGAGGGAATCCCTGGCCCAGAACATTCTTCTGTCATCCTGGTACATCAGGAGCCGCAGCAGCTGCACTCAGGCAAAGGTGATCCCTCCTAGCTCTCAGGGTCCACCACTCTGGAAAGACCTCAGGGGAGGATAACCCCAAGATGAGGATGAAAACCCAGATGGGGGTGTCTGGGTGCTTGTCCTGTCTGACTCCTCAGGAAGCCAAGAAGAGCCATTTCCATACAACTGAGTGAAGAGGAACTGTGCCCCGGAGATACAGGAGGGGATCTCTCTCTCTCTCTCTCTCTCTCTCTCTCTCTCTCTCTCTCTCTCT
>CABHPR010127720.1:0-22895 GCA_902168415.1 Peromyscus melanophrys
TTTTTTCAGTTCCTAATTCTCTATCTGTTGGCCACAAATTGAAATGATTTTGAATTTTTCATTGCCACATGCCACAAGGTCACTGGTTCATTGATCTTCCTGTCTACAGATTCCTCTAACGTTTAAAGTTAGGCTAAACTTTTCCATGCATGGGCTCTGCTTTGCTTCTTCCACTTTACAACCTCTTTACTTTCAGAGTCAGTCCGTATACTACAAGTGTTTTTGGATGATCTTGGAAGTTCATGGTTCATTTGTATGTTTGCTACTGTTTGCCACTGTCTAGACACCTGGAAAAAACAGCTAAAAGGAGCAAGGATGTATTTTAACTCACAGCTTCCAGGAGTTCAGTCATGGTCCATCAGCCCCACGGCAATGGACCTGTGGTAAGACAGAAGCATGGGGCAGAGGAGGCTGTTCACCTCATGGTTGGTGGGAAGCAGAAGGGAATGCAACAGATATGAGATGCCCTTCAAAGACATCTCTCCAGGAATCTACTTCTTCCATCCAGGCACAATACATACAATGTGTACCACCTCCAAACAATCCATTCAACTATGGATCCCTGAATGGAGTAACCCACTGAAAAAGTCAGAGATCTACTAACCTAAGTACTTCCTCAAATCCTGTTCATGTATCAACAAAGCCTGAGAAACATACACCTTCAGAATTCAGATTTAAGCCAGGACAATACAGAGGATTATTAAAAGAAATATGTATGCTTGGGTTGCCACCAAGACCAATGAAATATACATGCTCAGGGTGCCATGAAGACCTTGGAGTTGGACCTATAGCACGGTTGATAGAGGGTTTTCCTAGAATGCACGAAGTCCTGGGTTTGCTCTCCAATACGTGGGTTGAGGTTGGGACCAAATCTCCATGTTTATAATGAGCAAAAAAATGACATTGAGAATTGCAATCTTGCTTTTGTTTATTAGTTTGCTGGCTTTAGGCTCTTGTTTTACCTCACCTTTTTTCTGCATCTAATCATAGGATTTTGTTTCCAACGATCTTTGCAAATATCCAGTTTAACTAAAAGCATGCTAGCTTCTTGCGGCTACTGGGTTTGTCCAGATTTAGGCATCATGTCAGCAACACCCTCAACTAGATTATTTATTAAAGAAACAGAATAAGACAGTGACATCCTGGAGAATTCACTATACCCTATCGTTAATTCATTAATCAACACGTTGGGAAATGTCATTAATCAAGCACTCTAATTACAAATCCCCATAATTGCACTTGATGATACTTCTTCGTCTACAACATCATCCCTCATAAATCTTCTACAAAGAAAAAGAACATGTCAGAGCACTTTCTAAAATCAAGATATATTATACGCTTATCTAAAATTATGAGGCTTATCTGGAAGGATATTTTTTTAGTAAACTTATTCTGTTTCCTCCTGATCACATTTCCCTGCTTCAGTGCTTATTAAAGGCTCAACAGCTCATCCTAGAGTCTGTAGTGTAGTTATGTCAAGCTCTCGGTCTCATAGTGTATAGCATTTCGGTTTTAGTTGGAAAGTTTATTTTTCTACCTCTAGATTTTAAGCACCATTTTGATTGTCTCTAGATTCTCAAAGATTATCAATAGCATCCAGTCATAGTCAATAGCCTTGGATAGATCAAATTGCTGGCACCTTTTGGTATTTGAGAGACTGTCTGTCCAGACCTTGGGGTAAGTTGAAGGTGGACATTCATTACCATTTTATACTTCCAATCTCCCATTTCTTCTTCATGATATTTTCATCTTTCTGGGTGACTATCAACTTTCACAGAAAAGATGGAAGTTACTTGTTTAAGAAGTTAGTTGAGGAGGCTGAGGTGTCAAGGACACCAGGAGAACATGGGCCACAGAATCAGCTAAGCAGGGCTCATGCAGGCTCACGGAGACTTTCCCAGTCCTGTTAATGATAGAATTTAGAGATCTTTTCCTGGGAGATGTCAATTAAGTAGGCTTTTTGGTGGCCGGTTCTGACATCTTAGAGTTCTTGAGAAGAAGTCTTAAGTTTCCTCTATGGGATTATCCTGTATTTTTAATGCACATCATCATGGACTGACTGTCTATTGTGAATTGGGGAAAAAAATCAAATGGTGATAAAAATTCAGATGGAAATTGTAAGATGAGCACATTCCTCTCGTAATTAACTTGTTTTCAGTGAACATTTTCCACTTAAATATTATTCTCTTGCCTTTTAATATTTTACATTAGATAAGACTATTGTAGTTCACTCATTTTCCTCCCATAATCCTTTCTAAATTCATTCCCTTAAAAAACTCAAATCTGAAACCCAGTGGTGGTATATGCCAACACTTGCAAGCAGAGGCAGGCAGATCTCTGAGTTCAAGGCCAGCCTGGTCTACAGAGAGAGTGAGTTCCAGGACAGCCAGGGCTACACAGAGAAACCCTGTGAGGAAAAACAAAACAAAACAAAACAAAACAAAATCCCCAAACTGTATTTAAAGACCACAATGAGTTTTAAGAGCTGATATAAGCAGCCTTTCCCAGTATACAGTAACACACACATAATCAGACTAACCATTTTGCATCTGTAAATTCACATTATTGAACACTTGGGATTATCCATTTCTCACTGATGTCATGATAATTCCTATGAGACTGTATCAGTTTTGGGGGGGACCTTACTTTATTCAGTATAATTCATAAAATGGAAGAGGGGTGTCTCCAACTACAGGGTGTGGACTTCGATGTTGTATACCTGTGTATCATTATCATTATCATATGCAGGCTCCATGCATTGCTCTTTGTAGTTAACAAGAGTAGTTATCACTATTGGGGTGATAATAAAATGCTACAATTCAAGGGGAAGTGAGTGGTTCTTAGGATGCACTTAAATACTACATAAAGAAATGGAGTTGAAAATGGGCTTTAAAAGATGTGTGGAGCTGTAGAAAGTGGAGCTTAGGCAGGGGTTAGAGAAAAAGGAACTGAAAGAAACTCAGTCCTCTCCAGGCACCCCAAAAAGAAAAGAAAAAAAAACCTTTTGAGAGACTGTCCCCTCACCAAGGGACATGAACAATGCTTTGGCTGAAAATGTGTTTCTGGATACATTTTGACTAATTTTTTTGTTTTGTTTTGTTTTTCGAGACAGGGTTTCTCTGTATAACTTTGCGCCTTTCCTGGAACTCGCTTTGGAGACCAGGCTGGCCTCGAACTCACAGAGATCCACCTGGCTCTGCCTCCCGAGTGCTGGGATTAAAGGCGTGTGCCACCACTGCCCGGCTCTTGATTAATCTTAAAGAAAAAAAAATCACTACATGATTTAGAAATAAAACATGTAGAATTTAAAAGCATCTGCCATTTATCATTTGCCTTAAGCATTCAGTTACCACAGCTGCTATTTTCATGGTTTAATAAAACATGCCTTTGTTTCTTCCATCTGATGAAACGCCCAAGTGAATGCACTATGAAATGTAATGATGGGGTACAGTCTAGAGTATATGCAGGCTCCATGCATTGCTCTTTGTAGTTAACAAGAGCAACTTTTTAAAATAAATAATCAAGAAATTCAACACTTTTAGACTCATTTTTACCCAATATAATTTTAACTATTTTTTTGCTAAATATATATTCAAATTTATATTGCAGAACCTACATCTATTTTATTACTTTTTCTCAAACTGGGTTTAATTTTGTTTCACAGTTTGACAAATAGCTTTGATACCTGGTAAATTCTTGTTCACAACTGAATACAATGTCTCCAGATGTGGAATAATAGTACCAGTCATTTCTCAAATGTTCCTTGATCTCCTTTCTAAAAACTAAATACATTAAGATTGCTGCCTGGTTTGGATGAGTGTTCTCCACTGGAAGCTATGAAAAGCCTTGGTCCTCTAAATGGCAGTACTGGGACAGGCTGGGACCTTTTAGAAGCACAGGCTTTGTAGTCTGACATTTTCCTATGTCCTGCCCAGTCCTGCAGCCCCTCGGTCACAAGTAAACACACAGAGGCTTATATTACTTACAAATTGTATGGCCTATGGGTCAGGTCTTTTGGTAGCTAGCTCTTATAACTAAACTCATTTCTATTAATCTACATGTTGCCACGTGGCTGTGGCTGTCTGCAGGCATCTCATTGTTCCTTCGGCGTGGGCTCAAGTCTCCCTGACTCCGCCCTACTTCCTCTCATCTTCAGTTTTGTGTTTCTTTGTTTGTTTTTTGTTTTGAGATGGGGTTTCTCTGTGTAGTTTTGGTGCCTGTCCTGGATCTTGCTCTGTAGACCAGGCTGGCCTTGAACTCACAGAGATCCGCCTGCCTCTGCCTCCCGAGTGCTGGGATTAAAGGTGTGCACCACCACTGCCTGGCTCATCTTCAGTTTGAATGGACCACCTAACCTTATCCTGCCCTGCCATAGGCCAATGCAGCTTTGGGTATTAACCAGTGAGAACCACACATATTCACAGGATATAGAAAGACACCCCCCAGCAATCCTTAGTGAGTGTTTGGGGAATGTGTTTTTGAAGGACACTGGAGGACCTCCAATCTCTGTCCCTCTCTCCTTTCCTCCCTTCTTGTTTTCATATCTTCATTTTCTCCCTCCCTTTCCTTAGTCTTTCTCTTCTTTCTGACAGGAAGCATGTCCCCTAATTCTAGCCCGTGTTCCTGCCATGATATTCTGCCCTCCTCAGAAGCCCAGGCCGTTTTATCTTGGATGGAACTTCCAAGAGCCACTAGCTAAACAAATATCTCCATAGTTCATAAACAGCCTTTGTTATGTGTTTCGTTAGACTAACAGAAAGCTAAAACAGCTGTCCATCATGGGACCTGTGACTCAAAAGGAAAGTCAGGGCAGCCTGTACCTGTCAAACCTAGACCAATGGTGAAATATATTGTGGGGTGGGACATTCCAAGGACTGCTCAAGAAAATCCACTAATGTTCAGCAAGGAAATGCAAGAAGTTTCGCTTTTTCATTTTGAAAATTGTTTTGTATATGTACTTACTTTCTTAGTCTAATACATATGCAGTTTTGTTTAAATAGATTACTATATATGAGCAGGTGTGTTCAATGATTTGAACTATTATGGGTGTATGAGTAATTCATAATATTTGAAGCCATTGGTCTGAGGTGACATCAGGAGGGGCCTCCCATTTCTTGCCTCTAGCTGCCATGTCAGGAGCAGAGCCTGGCTTTTCTCATTCTGTGGGTCACAAGTGCCAGGGCAGGCACATTCATCAGAAACCTGCTGTGGCCCTGAAATTCTGCAGGAGGAATGCCAGTACCCCACAGGGTCTGGCTCCCTGTGCATCACACCCAGGGCAGTTACAAAGCAGGAGTGAGGCTAGCCCTCAGTGTCGTATGATGTAGTTCCGGACAGGCGCAGTTATGAAGCAGATTTGGAGTTTGACGCTTGCTTCATCATTGTACTTTTTTTTTTTTTAAGCGCCTCAAGACCCTCAGCACCGGTTCTAGAAGGCATCATCGAACTGTTTTTTGATTCATCAGCTTGAGGTTATCAATGGTGAGTAATTAATAGCAGTCTCCTAATGAAAGTAGACCTCCTGCTGTTGTGTATGAAATAATTTGGGATCTCATAGAAAAAATAATGGGTAAGAATGACAATATTCATTTTGCCTGCTGGAGCTCTAGAAGAGGAAAATGGGGGATGGGGGAAAGCCTGTAAATAGGAGACCATCTCACAAAGGGGAAATTTTGTTTGTTTGTTTTTTTCTGAGCAAATTTTAATTAATCTGAAAACCATTTGAGCTGGCATCTCCTAGTATTAGCAAAGGACTTTTGATGTTGCCATGGACTACATTACAACACACTTCACTAAACTGTCTTATTTTTTTCCTGATAAAGGATTTTGCATAGATCCAGGGTTACTCATTAGTCACTTCTGTGTGCTATTAAAAACAAACAAACTTAAAACTGGGGTGAGAACTCAGTCAGGAAAGTGGGGACCACATGAGCATGAGGAACTAAGTTTGATCCTCAGCACCCGTGTAACGAAAGTGGGCATGGTCAACACACTTGTAATCCCAGGGCTTAGGAGGTAGAGACAGCAATCCTAGCCTAATTGACAAGTTCCACGTCCCAGGGAGAGACACTATATCAAAAAAAAAAATGTGGGACCTTTGACCCTCATGTGCACTTGCATATGTGTAGGTACACCCTTGTACAAATGTGCAGCTCCACCCCCAAACACACTTACCTGTGCACACACCTGGATACACACACACACACACACACACACACACACACACACACACACACACACAGACTAAAAGTACTGAAAATTGGTAAGAAATTAAGTTCGTTCACTATGTTGCTGGCTGTAAAGTTCACCTGGCACAATGCACACATGTGGTAAGGGCTCCGGAGACTGGAGAAGCAGGAAAGAAAATGGCCCCAGGCAGGGGCCATGCCTATGGGTGCTTCTTAGCAATATGGTCAGAGAACTGACTCACTCATGGGCATCCTAGTCTACTCTTCAGTAATGGGTGACTGCTACTGATTCTTCAGAAGAATGGTGCCCTCATGACTTCATCGCCTCCCACTGGGTCCCACCTTCTGGGTTGCCCTGATCTCTGCAGCACCACATTGGGGCTCAAGCTTCTTGCACATGAACTTTGTGGCAATAAAGGACAAGCAAACCGTCGCACAGTCGCTATAGCATTGTGCAATTCACTACATCAAGTTCCAACAACTAGGAGTATAGTAGTAGGAGACGGAACATCTGTACTGTCTTCCAGAAAGTAGAGTTAGAAATTGTTTCATAAAATATTTAAGTTGAATTTATAGTCTTTAAAAATTTATTTATTTATATAATGTAAGTGTGCTGTCCTCCTGAGCATATGCAGGAGAGAAGAGGGCATCAGTTTCCATTATAGAAGGTTCTGAGCCACCAAATGGTTACAGGAATTTAACTCAAGACCTCTGAAAGAGCAACCGGTGCTCTTAATCACTGAGCCATCTCTCCAGCCCTTAGTTTCATATTCTTATGATCTTCCTTTCTCTGAAAGCAGGGCACCATCAGATTGCCTTGATTAAATGGAGGGTTCTAGTCAACTGCACAACGGGGACCTATTAGTTCTGAATTTACTTTAAGTACTTTTCTGAGTGACCAACACTTTGAAAAATAAATCCCAGGAGAGCCAGTCATCTAGCCGAATGAAACATTTAATGCTTTTTCCAATCCTGTTCTCCGATGTTTTCTTTGGAAGTGGACTCCAAGACTGCTTCTCAGATTCTTTTCATCTGAAAGGGTAGGACTTCCATAATGTAGAAATTTGAGCCTACAGCGATAAGTGTTTGGAAATCCAAGGTATAAAGGAAACTCATTTTCTTCCTGATTTCCAGTTTCTATAAACACCTGTCAGCTCCGTTTTCTATGTTGAGACAAGGCTCAAGTACACATAATCTCGAAGATGATAAAAGCCCTTATTACTCAGCCCACCCACACAATACTCACACAGTACCTGTTGATATTGGTTCTTGGTAGTAGTTTCCATGACACTGGCTGACAATTTTTTTTTTTCAAAAAGAAGTGTCTGGGCTTTAGAAGGTAGACTCTAGGGCTGTAATTTCAATAGTTATGGCATGGTTGAGAGTTGACTGGGACGACTCATTCCCCAAATTATTTGTTTTTATATAATGTGAGGATGTGTACATATGTGTGTTCTATGTGTGAGTGTTCACACGAGTGTTGGTCACATGTGCCTTAGTGCATGTGTGAAGGTCATAGGACAATCTTGGTTGTTGGTTTTCATCTTTCAGCCTCTTGGAAGCAGGGTCTTCTGTTGTCCACTATGGCATATGACAAGTTGGCATTCCCTCGGCTTCCGGGGATTCTCCTGTCTACACCTCCCATATCTCTATAGGCACATTGAGACTACCTGCATGCTACTGTCCCTGGATTTATGTGTGGGTTCTGGGGATGCAAATTCTGGTCTTCACACTTGCACGCTGAGTGCTATATACACTGAGCCATCGCCTTATCCTTCCTAAAATTATTTTTTGAAGAACACTCCAAAACACAGCCTGAACAGATTACTTAATAGTATTTTTTTTCAAGAATGGGCACAAGTATGATGATATAAGAATAGAAGGTGCTTCATAAAGATTTTGAGCCACAAAATATTGTTTGTATTTTGCACAGATTATAAATAATAGCTATGTGTATCAGATGGACATAACCACATGTAAGAGTTTCATGGTTTTGAGATATAAATATTGTCCTGCTTTAAGTTCTTCTTCTTCTTCTTCTTCTTCTTCTTCTTCTTCTTCTTCTTCTTCTTCTTCTTCTTCTTCTTCTTCTTCTTCTTCTACTACTTCTTCTTCTTCTTCTTGTTTTGTTTTTTCAAGACAGGGTTTCTGTTACAGTCCTGGCTGTCCTGGAACTCACTTTATAGAACAGGCTGGCCTCGAACTCACAGGGATCCACCTGCCTCTGCCTCCCAAGTGTTGGTATTAAAGGTGTGCACCACCACTGCCCAGCCTAAGTTAATTTTTTTATTGTTATTTTTGAGACTATAGTTTAATCACAACATCTCTCCCACCAAAACCTCCCATATATCCCTCCAAACCCTCCTTCAAATTCATGGGTCTCTTTTTTCACTAATTGTTATTGCACGTGCATATGTTTGTATATACATAATATATTTCTTAGTATAACCTGTTCAATCCATATAATGTTACTTGTATGCGTGTTTTCAGGGCTGACGGTTAGGCACTAGATGGTCATTTGGTGTGCTCTTCCCTAGGAAAGACCATCTCTGCCACTCCCAGATTTCCTCGGGTGCTTTGTGTAGGGGTGCAGTCTCATGGGCTTTCCCCTTCCACTTTGGCATGTCTGCTGATGTCTCCCTTGTTCAGTTCCCTTTTGGGCAGTCATATTAGTTGATACTTTATGGGAGATACATAAACATGACTGGGAGATACAATCCCACAGCAAACTCCCTGATCTTCTGGCTCTTATAAACCCCCACCTCCCTCTTCTGCAATGTTCCCTTATCCTTAGGTGTGGGATTGTAAATGTACCCATTGGGACTGGGCTCCAACTCCATAGTTTGATTGGTTGTGGTTTTCTGTAGTGGTCTCCATCCGTTGCAAAGAGATGTTCCCTTGATGAAGGGTGAGGACTACGCTTATGAGGCTAGCCTAGGGGAGGGTGTGGGTAAGTTATTTGCAAAGATAGTCAGAAACCTTCATGGATAAGACTTGCTCAGCACCAGGTACATTGTTAAGTGCTCTGTTGGAGGGAGCTGTTACCAGGGAAGCTGTGCTAAGTCATAACCAGTCTTTAAAATAGGACGGCTCACTCTTCTTCAAGAGCCAGAGAGAGAGATTGTGGAATTAGAAGTACTGCTTATATATTGACGAATGAATCTTCTAAAGGTTTACTCTCAGTGCCAATCCTCAGCCTTTGGTTCAGAAATGGGCTAAGGTTTCATTGCCTTCATTTCCAAGGAACAGAGGTCATTTGCTCACAGGTCACCGATGACCTTAGAATCAGGCAAATTCAGTTCTCGCTGCCTTTCTGTCAATCTGCCTCTGTCTGGGACTCGACTAGGCAGTTGTTTGTTCTGACATGACTCCGTGAAATGAGAAAGATACCTAGCCGTTTTATGTTCACAACAGACTCTATCCCTGTCTGCCTCTGTCTTAGCACTTCTCAGAGCTTCATCCTCATGTGCCCCTGTGACTGTGGTGTAGAGGAGTTAGTTGGCCAAATGATGTTTGCATATAATCTGTTAGGGCAGAATTGCTGCTGGATAGTCCCGGGCAGGGGCTGTTGGTTTATTTGTTTTAAGACTATGAAAGAGTTCTTTCCCACATACCCAAGAGTTCACTGTCTATAAAGGTCATTATAACCTAAAGAGCAATCCTCTGCGCTGATGCACCTTTACAGTGACTTTTGTACATGAAACGAAACTCACCCCTGTCTTATGAGAGTTATAGAAACATGAAACACCAAAGCAACAGGGGCTGTGGTGACTAAGAGTTGGTATGAGAAGGCAAGATGGGGTTTCAGATTTTGTGGCCTTTGGAGCAGATCAAAAGCACATTGTAGAGCATTTGTTATTTGACTCTTCACCTAATGACATCACAGTGTGTTAGCACCTGCTCATCAGCTGCCTCCCCTTTGGCTGCTGGCCCCCTATCAAGTTACTGATTCAGATGAACTAAGCCACATAGGCAGGGGTGGCGGGGGCGGGGGACACCTGTCACTCCAGTTATGCCAGTATTTATCTGCTTTCAACTCGGATTATCACAAAAGAGAGCACACAAATACAGGTCGTTAATGTGAGTCTTATGGAATACTAAACAACAACAACAAAATTGTAGTCTAACACATGGGCCTTTGGAGCATTTTCCAGACCCAAGTTATTCTAACTCCATGGAGACAAATATGTCCAGAGTGTAGGCTTGAGATCCACATAACTATCTTCAAATAATATTTACCTCATTACTTCCTTGCTACATTCTGACAGACTAGTTAAACATGCTGTGAGATGAGGGAGCAAAGGAGAAATTCAAAATACTTAAAGATAGAAATACATTTTTGTCTTTAAGCTTCCAGAATATATCTGACTGAGCTCTTGATTGAAGACGCTCTAACACAGCTGTGAAAGGCAAGCAAGCCCCACCTAGTCCTACTGTCCACAGACTCTGTAGTCAAGACATTTTAAAAACAGCTTTAGAGTTGTATTTTAAAGTTGAGATCTATTTCCAGCTGGCTGGAAATAGGGTTCTTATTTAGCTGTATGTACAGTTGGTGACCAAAATTGTGGAGAACTTCTGTCTGTCCCAGAAGAAATGTGGAGAGGCAGATGTGGCATGCTCGGTGGAGTGTGGACTAAGAAAAATTGGGCTTCAAAGTCCTACTTTTCTGTACCTTAGCAAAAAAGCATTTAACTTTTCACACTCCCAGCTGAATATCTAAAGTATTGGATAAGTATTAAATGCTAGACTTAGTTCCAAATTTAGAATACACATTATATATATATATATATATATATATATATATATATGCTTAAATAAAATACAACTATATCTATACAAATAAAATATACAAATATAAATGAAAGATTACTGCCCCTCTGTATTCCTCTCCCAGGGAAGATATGAGAAAATAGCTATTCATCCCCAGAGAGAGTAACAATGACTGATAGAAGAACTGAGTCCATCCAAGTCTGGCTTGGTAAACCGAGTTTAATTGGGTTTACTTACAAGAGCATGGGTGAGGGGCAGCCTATAGGAGCATGGGCAACTTACAAATAGCTACACCACCAATGAAGAGTCACTTCACTTCTATAAGGAAAGGTAGTGAAACTAGTCTTGTGAGGGCCTCATGAAGGTCATCCCAGCAGCTCTGATTTCAAAACGTTGTGCCATAAGGATGGACTCTCACAATGTATCCCTGAAATGGGGATGGTAGGATAGTAAGATGTGCTTCTCATATCATTTCTTCTCTGGATTAAAAGAGAGTAAATAGCACACAAGTTCACCCATGTTAGAATTATTTGCCATATTGTAACTGCTTTGATTCAAAGCTGTTTTGTTATGAAATATTGTACACTTTCAGAAATGGGAAGACATGTGTTCAGCTAATGAATTTCAAAAGTAAACATATGTAAGACTCAAGCAGAAAGGGGGTGAGATAGACAGATAGCTGGTAGACAGACAGAGAAATACTTGATAGATAACTTCTTTTTTTTTTTTTTTTAGGATTTATTTATTTATTATGTATACAGTGTTCTGTCTGCACATATCCCTGCAGGCCAGAAGAGGGCGCCAGATCTCATTACAGATGGTTGTGAGTCACCATGTGGTTGCTGGGAATTGAACTCAGGACCTTTGGAAGAGCAAGCAGTGCTCTTAACCTCTGAGCCATCTCTCCAGCCCCGATAGATAACTTCTTTACCCAGAAATTTCTGCTAGCTCTCTTCAATGGTGACCATCCTTTTAAGCAGACTACTTTTTTGACTTGGTCAGCAATGTCTATGATACTAGAACATTCCAATCTTGATAGCCAGAATAATGTGAAACTGTAGGTACTACTGGCAGGACAAAGAAAATAGATGGAGAGGTAAAAAGCATAAAGCATTTTCCCATGGACAGCCCCTCTAGCCCTGAGAGGGAAGCATCGGTGAGTTTGGCCATTAAACTATGAGCAAACTTCTCTGTTGTCCCACGAATCATAATCACCCCCACCTGAACAAGATCTGGGTTTCATCCCCAGGGCAAAAGGAGAGCTTTCAGGTTCCTTCTGCTTCAGGTGACTGATCTCACTCCAAGAGACAGAGGACATGCACAGTGTGGAGAGTTTTCCTTACCTTTACAAGGTATTAATTTATATTTATTTAAGTATTCATTTGAAAACGATTAACTTATTTAGTTGTATGTATATGAATGCTTGCCTGCATATCTGGAAGTATGTGCATGCAGAGCCCATGAAGGTCAAGGAGGGCGTCAGATCCCTTGGAACTGGAGTTACAAATGGTTGTAAGCAGCCATCGGGATGCTGGGATTTGAAAAATAGGTCTTCTGAAAGAGCAGTATGTGCTCTTAACCATTGAGCCATCCCTCCAGCCCCCTACTTAAATATTCCTTGGATTAAACCTCCCAAATAGTATGTGGATTGCTCCTTCTGAATACATAGAGAACAGAATCCTCCATTTCACTCTCTGTTTTCAATCTGACTCTTGCCACATGAAGATTTCTTGCATCATTTCTCTATTTATTAGTTTAATAGGGGTGTGTACCCTTACTAATCTTATAGTGATACATGTTACTACAAGTGTGTCCGTGACTTACGTAACTTGATGCTTTTTCCCTTTCCCTGGAAGACACAGGACTTAATTTCCTCTAATGAGACTGCTAAGCATTTTAATTGCCTATACCAAGTCTCCATTGTTACTATTTTATATAGCTGAGAGTTATTTATATTTGCCTATAAATTTTTGCTTGCCCAACTCTAAGTTTTCTATACTTCTGAACTTCCGGGGTTCTGTTCTCTTACTTGGTTGCTTGACTATAACACTAGCCTGGAAAATATCCATTGTATTTCCATTCCTGTGGATCTGTCGGTGACTGATCACTCCGCTTTTCGCTTGTCATCAAGCAATTTGATTTAATCTACACTGGTGAAGGCTACTTTTTCCTGGTGGGGGATTTTAGATCATCGGTCATCTTCTTTTATCCCTTTGATGATGCTGTCTCGCTGTCTTCCGACTTCTGTCATGTCTGCTGAGAAACCAGTTGTCAATAAAATGAAAGACTTTGGATGATAATCTGTATTTTTTCTCTATTGCTGCTTCTAGGATTTTTCCTGCACATGAGTTTCACTATGAGTTTCACTCTGATGTATCACATATGAATTTCTTACTTTTTGTTGATTCATTGGGCTTTGTAAACATTTAGCCTGATGTATTTTTCAAGGTTGGAAAAAACAGAGCTCATTTTTCCAGATAATATTTTTGTGTTACTTTTATCTTTATTTCTTCTAGGGTATCAATTCCATGTATGTTAGGTATTTTGACTCAGTTCCTTGTCTTTTCTCCCTTCTCTTGTGTTTTCCATCCACAAATTTATGCTATGTATCCATGCTTTATTCTAGTTATCTGCCTCTGATTAATCATTCCATTTACTATTTTTCTTTACATTTTGTATTTGTCTTAGTTTGCTTTCTATTGCTTTGATAAATGCTGTAACCAAAAGCTACCTGGGGAGGAAAGGGATTATTTATTCTTCCATTTTACAGTCCATCATTGAGGGAAGCCAAGAGAAGAATTCAAGCAGTGGAAACATGGAGGCAGGAACTGAAGCAGGGACCATGAAGGATTGTTGTTTACTGGCTGGCTCTCCATGGGTCACTCAGCTTGCTTTTCCATCCATCTCAGGACCACCATCCCAGACATGGGAACCACCACATTAATAATTATGTATCTATTTTAGATTCCTTTTTGTTCTCTTTCTTCTATATCGCTTATACCTCATGCAGCTTGTTACCATTAGGGTTCTCCAGTCATTCTATTTGAAATTTGTTTATAGAAATGCTCTGAAGACAAATAATGCTATTTCTCTCTCTCTCTCTCTCTCTCTCTCTCTCTCTCTCTCTCTCTCTCTCTCTCTCTCTCTCTGTATGTGTGTGTGCGCATATTTATCTTTCTGTCAGGTGCATGAGAGAAGTAGCCTTCATTAACACCTTTCTTTTCTCCCCTCCCCCCAAGTCTTAAGGTCTTTTGAGCTGGTCTGAAAGAGTAAAACCATATGAGGACTGGCTTGTTTCCATCTTATTCCTATGCAAAGAGGAAACCCAACATAAAGAGGGGAAGTAGCAATGTTCCCCTTGGCCTTTGTGACTTGGACTCTGATTCTCTTTTTGGCTTTCAAAGATTTCTCTGAGCTGCTTCTGTCACAGTAATGCCAGGGCAAAAATCAGTCCTAAATCTGATACGCTTTGTTCAGAAAGAGTAACAACAGAATTATGTACCTGTATTACACACATCTCCATCTGCTCTCCAGTTACTGGCCCAATAATTCACCACTGCCTGACTAGCCTCTAATGCTTCTAAAGAGAAGTTTTCAAAACTGCTTTCTGTCTTACTTATCAGTGGCCATGAGTTAATCTGTCAACCAGCAGTGACATGACATTGGTTGGTAGATTCGTTATTTAACTTACATTTAAAGGATCCAATAACACCGACTTTCTTTTAGACACCGACTTACCAAATAATGATATCAACAAAAGACCAGCATCATTATCATGCGTGTTTATACATGAAGAAAGGTTTACAGAAGTTCACAGATTTTTCCCAAGGTCCTCCAGGCAGTAAGACACATCACCAGGATCCTGTCTGAAGCAGTCTGGCTGCAGAGACCCTTTTGGTTGCTTTTCTAGAAATTAATGTCTGTGGGAGCTGTATTCCTCTTAGGCCTACTTGAGTCTTAGATCAACTTCTCAAAGGAAGTATTGGTCAGAGTAACAGAATTTACAGGACAAGTGTCTATCTATCATCTATCTATCTATCTATCTATCTATCTATCTATCTATCATCTATCTATCTATCTATCTATCTATCTATCAATCATCTATCTATCATCTATCTGTCTATCTATCTATCTATCTATCATCTATTTATCATCTGTCTATTACCTATCATCTATCTACATCTACATATATATAATCTATATCTCTATATAAAGGAGATTTATTAAAATGATTGTGGTCTAGCTAATCCAACAATGGCTGGCTATGAATGGCTGGTTAAAGTTCAAGAATCCAGTAGTGGCTCAGACCACCAGACTGGATGTCTCAGCTGGTCTTCAGGACACACTAGAGTCCTGAAGAAGGAGGCCCTAATACCAGTGAAGAAATGGATTTGCTAGCAAGGCAAGAAGAGCAAGCAGGCAAAAAGCAAAAGATTCCTTCTGCCATGTCCTTATAGAGGCTTCCAGCAGATGGCATGGCTCAGATTAGAGATTGGTTTTGCCAGCTCAAAAGATCTGGATTGAAGGTGTCTCTTCCTACCTCATAGGTCTGGATTAGAGGTAGATCTTCCTACTTTGGAAAATTAAGCAAAAATCCTTTACAGGTGTGCCTTCCAGTTTTGGGTTTTAGTTAATCCACAAGTAGTCAAATTGACAAGCAAAAACAGCCATCACAAGTCTACTCCTTGCCAACTTGACACACAATCATATCTCCTTATGTTGTGGTTAGTTTCCAAATGAAAACAATAAGCAAGTCATAATAACACCTAAACATGATATAACTATCCCATGTACAATCACAAATGCATTATATATTTAACCAGGTCACAATTATGCCTAACATCATGTAAGTATTCCTTGTATAACCACAAATGCATTATAAATTTAGAAAAGGTAGCAATGTCCCTTAAGGGACATTTTTTAGTATCTCAAAATTAAATATGATAACCATTAATATTCTCTTAATTGATGTTATATCCCATGATAAAGAAATTGAGGAAAGAAAACACAAATATCTGTACAAATGCATTCTTAACAAAATACAACAGGAACACTCATGCCAATCAAAATCCTCATTTCTGTAACTGGTTATGAGGCCTTAGCTGGTGTTTAGAACTACCAACTACCTCCCTCTACTACCCGTTCTGGTTTCTCTACCCTCATCAAGTGCCTTAGCAGGTCTTGGGTCTTTTCCTGCAGGAGTGACCCATACCTTCATTCCTAAGGGGTCTGTGCCCTTTGTCATCCTGTCTGGATTAGATTGTTGTGGTTTCCCATTAACTTTAATCACAGGACATGGCAGCACCAAAAGATGCCCTAAAGGATCTCCTGCACTCCAGACATAATCTTGCTTACCTCCATTGTGAAGAAGCAATCCAATTTCCCCATGACAGTCTGGATCAATCACCCCTCCTAACACTGTTACTCCTTTCTTAGCCTCTTGGCTTAAGAGCATCAGAAGCACAAAGTGGCCGGGGGAAAGTCTGAGTTTCCAGTTCAATGGAATGTTTGTTGTGGCTCCTGTAGGAGCGCCCCCCAGCCCCCCTCCCCCACAAACTTCTAGGCCATCAAGACCTAAGGTTGTGGGAACGGGAAACAAAAAATTTCCTAGTAGGTCACTAGGAGTGATAGTGAGTGGAACTATTTCCTTTTACACTCATGGATCCTGAGTATGGGAGAAAATGTCCATACGTTGGACACTGATTCAAATATATACCACCTTCTGGAATACACTGTCCCAGCCCTCCAAGCTGCTGCTACCTAATTGATGCTGTAATTGTGTCTTCAAAAGACATTCCATCCTTCTGTCAGGCTAGATGTTTCAGGATGGAGGGGAACATGGTAAGGCCAGTGGATTCCATGATCATGGGCCCGTTGTGGCACTTCTCTGACTGTGAAGTGAGTTCCCTGGTTAGAAGTAATACTGTGTGGAGTATCATGTCAATGGATCAGGCATTCTCTAAGTCCATGGATGGTGGTTTAGGCAGAAGCATTATATGCAGGAAGAATAAATCCATAACCAGAATAAATATCTACTCCAGTAAGGACAAAGCATTGTCCTTTCTGTGGGAGCCCGTTTTCTGGTTCCTCGTGGCTTTACACAGCAGGTCCGCATAGAGGGTGATTAGGGCCATGGGCCTGAGTGCAGGTGTCTGAAATGGTCTGCACTTGGTTGTGCTTGGGGGGGAGGTCTTTTGATCTACCCCTTGGTGTCTCTATAAATACCCTGGGCCTGAGACCGTCAGGGCCTGTTGGAATAGGTTCCAGGCCCTCTCAAGGCTATCCTTTATTTTCTATCTGTTTATCTCCACAGTCTAAATCCTTCTATCTAATATTTCCTGCTGCTCACACTCAAGAAAACTCTGGGAAACTGTGGGGTTGGTGGGTAAACGCCCCGCACCTTTCCATGGAGGAAGTGGTCCGGTGTAGTCAACCTGCCACCATGTCACTGTTAATCACCCCAGGGAATAGTGCCATATCTGGGGCTCAGTGTTGGTCTCTGCTGCTGGCTGATCTGGCACTCAGCAGGAGCTGTAGCCAAGTCAGCTTTGGTGAGTGGAAGTCCATGTTGTTGAGGCCATGCATAACCCCTATCTCTGCCACTGTGGCCCGCTTTGTTCATGGGCCCATTGGGCAATCACAGGGATGGCTGGGAAAAGAGGCTGACTGTCCTAGAATGGGTCATCCTATCTACTTGATTACTGAACTCCTCCTCAGCTGAAGTCACCTTTTGATGAGCATTTACATGGGACATAAGTACCTTCACATCCTTTGTCCATTTGGAGAGATCTATCTACATACTTCTTCCCCTGATGTCTTTCTCACCAATTTTCCAATCATGCTCTTTTCAAGTTCCTGACCACCCAGCCAATCCATTGACTACAGCCCATTAATCAGTGAATAGTCGCACATCTGGCCATTTCTCCTTCCAAACAAAATGTATGACCACATTTGCTGCCTGAAGTTCTGCCCACTGTGAAGATTTCCCCACACTGGTGTCTTTCAGAGGGGCTCAGCTCAAAACCCTCAACCATAGAATTGTTTTTGTTGCTGCTTCATCACCGTAATTTTGCTACTGCTATGAATCATAATGTAAGTAACTGGTATGCAAATGGTCTTAGGTGACCCCTGTGAAAAGATCATCTGGATTAAAGTTGTGTCTCCCTACCTCACAGACCTGGATTAGAAGTAGATCTTCCTACTTCAAATTAAGCAAAAAAATCTCTCACAGGCATGCCTTCCATTTTTGGATTTTAGTTAATTCCAGATGTAGTCAGGTTGACAACCAAGAATAGCCATCACAGTGTAGATGCTGATTATCTTCAGTACATAATTCAGCCATCACTCTTTCCACATACAGCCTCAGCTCCGGAGTTTCCCATTGCAGACTTGGGAGCTGCTCTGCTTGCTGTTGTAACAACAGATGCCATTCACTCTGGAGCAAGTCTATTATTGGAAAGGAGAGCCAAGAAGATACTTCACTGACTGGTCATTGTGCCGGGAAGAGCCCTGTTATAAATCTGAGAGGCAACTGTGCTAAGGAAACCATGAATGCTTTTGATAATAAGCTCATGAAAGTGCTAAAATTTCTATCTTCTAATGTTTACTTCTCTTCAGATGATGTCATTACCCATGGGATTTTTTTAAATTTTTTTATTTTGGCCAAAGATCATTTGTGTCCAGTAGCATTTTCAGAATGGTTAACCCTGTTCATTAGTGACTGGATTGAGAAGTGCCTAAGAGATTAGGAAAGCAGATCCCTGGGTATGTTTAACAGAGATGTGCCTGCCTTTGCCTCCCAAGTGCTGGGTGGGATTAAAGGTGTGAGCCACCCCGCCCCAGCTGTTTATACCTTTGACGAGTAGTATATTCATACTGCTCATATACTTAAAAAAAAAGGTAAGGAAAATAATGTAACAAGCACACATATATAACTCAACCGAAAAAGAAAACCACTGTCATGTATTGTTTACATTCTTCACACCCCTACCCCAAAGGTCACCATTCATTAGCATTTGTTGGTTATTCCTACACATGCATGCATTTCTTACTTTACTTTTTGGGGACAAGATCACATTATGTAGTTCTGGCTGGCCTGGAACTTGCTATGCTGGCCTCAAACTCACAGAGATTCCCCTGCCTCTGTCTCCCGAGTACTAGTATTAAAGACACATACCACTGCTTGGCGATGGTGGCGCACGCCTTTAATCCCGGCACTCGGGAGGCAGAACGAGGCAGATCTCTGTGAGTTCAAGGCCAGCCTGGTCCACAGAGAGAGTTCCAGGACAGGAACCAAAACTACACAGAGAAACCCTGTCTCTGGATTAAAAAAAAAAAAAAAAGACACATACCACTATGCCTGACTCATTTTCTGAGATCTTGTTAAAAGTTTGCATATTATACAAGTTCACCTGCATCCTTCTTTTTGACCTGATAACATATTTATAGACTTCTCATAACAGCACTGTCTTAGAATTTTTATTGGTGTGATAAAACACATTGACCAAAAGCAACGTGGGTAAGAAAGGGTTTATTCCACCTTACACCTTCACCTTACAGCACTGTCCAGGACGCCAGGACAGGAACTCAAGCAGGGCAGGAACCTGGAGGCTGGAGAAGATGCAAAGACCATGGGGAAGTGCTGTTACTGGCTTGCTCCCCAAGGCTTGCTCAGCCTGCTTTCTTATAGAACCCAGGACCACCAGCCCAGGGATGACAATGCCCACAATGGGCTAGGCCCTCTCCCATCAATCATTAATTAAACAAATGCCCATCAGGCTTGCCTACAGCCTGATCTTTTGAAGACATTTTCTCCGTTGAGGCTCCTTCCTCTCAGATGACTCTAGTTTGTGTCAAGTTGACATAAAACCAGCCTGCACAAGCATAGAAAATAATTTGTAAGAGTTTTTCTGCAGTTACATATAATATATGTTGTAGGTGGAAGTTTCTCTCCCGCCTGTTACCAAATAATTGACTCGAAGGCTTAATATTACTTATTGATGCTTGGCTGGTAGCTCAGGCTTATTACTGACTAGCTCTTACACTTAAATTAATCCATAATTCTTATCTATGTTTAGCCACGTGGCTTGGTACCTTTTCTCAATGCAGCATTCTCATCTTGCTTCTTCTGCAGCTGACTGGTAACTCCCCACTCTGCCCTTCTTCTTCCCAGAATTCTTGTCTGGTAGCCCCACCTATACTTCCTGCCCCACCTATACTGGCCAATCAGTGTTTTAGTAAACCAATGCAAGTCACAAATCTTTACAGTGTACAAGAGCATTATCCCACAGAAATATATATTTTATTCAGTTATTCTTTTTTTTATTGCCTTCTGGGTTGTTTTCCATCCTTGGTTGGTATAAATTTTGTTTTTTAACAGGTGCACATTGTGTCCTTCAGGCTCACCAGGGCCTCTTTTCAAGTTTTCCTCTGAGTATCACTGTGATTGACCACCAGAGAGGGATCAGAATCATGCTAATCAGACAGTGCCTCATACTTAGCCCAGATTCTGTGACTCCTACTTCCTGCCTTAAGGCATCGCAATTGCTACTGAAGCCTGAGATACCCTCAGACACGTTGAGGGCCCAACCATGCAAATCAGCATGGCAGAAAGTGAATGTTAGCTAGTCACTGGGATTCTACCTTAGAACAAAGAGATGGGAGCCGGCAGGAAATGACTCTCTTTCCCTGCCACCCTCCATTCCCAGCATATCTCAGAACACAGTAGTCACACGTTCTTAGGATCCTGGTAGTTGAAGTACCATATGCGGTACAAGATTGCCCCCTGCTTAGTAAGATACCTTGTGTTGATGCTCTCTTTTCTCTACCTCTTTCCCGTTTTCCTTTATTTCTGCTTTCCTACACTCTTGGGTAATGCGGCAACATAGACATGTGTATGACTCAGGCTATCCACTCTGAGGAACTCATACTTAAAAAGTAGGGAACTCTTGATTGTAGAAGCCTCCATATATGAGTTTGGAGTTGTTTTCTCTCCAATCTGATGCCAATAGGCATCCTGTCGCTGTTGGTCAGAAGGAGTGGCAATCTCCTTTACCTGTACCAGTATACAAATAAAGTTTTTATTTGGTGTTAACTGGGATAAAGTAACAAGAACTCAAGTTAATCTACATAGAGCCAGTGGCACTGTGATAGTGAGAGGAGCACCATGCTGGTTATCCAGCTGCCCATTCTCTGATCCAACCCCATTTTACTGGGCTTTGCTTTATGATGCTCACAAGCCAGGTTCCTTTTTGGACTTCTTACACTAGGTGGAGACTGAGAGTCTAGAGGAGAGGAAGTAATGGAACCTCTGGCCTGTATTCTGTGCCTCTCAAAAATTCTCTGGCTTTGGCCAAAAGTCTTTGCTTATTTTTGTAACAGATATAAACAGTGGAGTATCAGTCACATTGGCTTGATCCACAGGGATCTAGTGGTGGTGTCGAGGGTGGCTATCGGATCCCAATATTTCTAGGGTTAAGGTAGAAGACCAGTGAGCTAAGATGTTATATGATTTGTGTGACAATAGCAATATTTTCTTAAAATAACCACCAGGGGTGAAGATCTGTAATGAGTCATGATAATAAGGAAATGCATTTTTTTTCTCACTTACTTTCCAGAACTCAACTTGTTCACTCATTAAAATCCAACTAATTGAAATGACGCACTGCCTCAAGGAAGCACCTACAATGTCATCACAACAATATATTCCTCCAATCTTTTCCTGAAAGAGGCTCTTGACTTTTTCCCCCAGGACAGCTCTCCACTGAGATGGAGAGGTTAACTTTCTGACAGTTGGATCTAACGAAACCATCTCCGCAGGTTTCTTGATAAATGAGGTCTTGGCTCTAGACCATCTTACGGAGAACTCAACGAATCCTTAGATCCATGTTGTAGTTATTTTCCATTACCCTGACTATATAATAAGAATAAATATTATTGATACAAAGCATCTTTTTTTTACTTAACATTAGACTTGTAAGGAAGGACAAAAATGCTAATGAGTGCCAAGTGAAATTCCTTGAAGCTACTACTACCTTTTGCCAAGATAGTAAATGAGAAGCAATACAACTCCAGAGAAAGACACAAGCAGTGCCTAGTGTCATTACAAGAGACCTAATTGACACAGAGATGATGATCTCCACTCTCTCACAGTTTAATTCTTGCTCTTGAAACATAAAGGCAATGTCGGGAAATCTTGGTGATATACACAGACCGACATTCAACTAATTTTTTTGATGAAGATGCCAAGAAGACAGCTTAAAGAAAGTCATCCTTTCAGTAAATGATGCTCAGTGCTAGTGACATTGTATATATACAGGCAGAAAATGAAACTATAACTCAGTCTCTCAGCAATTAAAAAAATCACCTCAAAATGGATAAAAGGCTTACATGTAAGACTTAAGCTATGACTGAACTAGAAGAAAATAGGTTGGAACTGTGTCAAGATCTTAGGGTGGGCAAGGCTCCAAGTCAGAAGAGATGAAACCAAAAGTAGACAAGTAGTATTATCTTCAACTAAAAAGGACACAGCAAAAGAACAACAACAAAAGGAGAAAGCTATAGTACAGGATGAAGTACTTACACACTATACATACTCTGACAAGAGATTGATATACAGAACGTATAAAGAACTGCAGGTCAATAGTCAAATCTAAATGGTCTGAAAAGAGGCATAAGCAGGCTTTTCTTGAAAGAAGACACATAAATGATTATCAGGGGGAAATGCTCAGAACCAAATCACTGGAAAAGTACATTTCACAGCAATGGTGGTATTACTTTCCTCTAGTTAAGGGCTATTTATCATAATCACAATCATCATCATCATCATCATTATTTTGAAATATGAGAGAAATAAGTGTTGGTGTGAATGTAGACAATAGGGAACTCTTTCTGATGAAAACATAAATATTACAACCATTATGGGAAAAAAGACGGTGG
>CABHPR010127721.1:2139-13283 GCA_902168415.1 Peromyscus melanophrys
TGTGTGTGTGTGTGTGTGTGTGTGTGTGTGTGTGTGTGTGTGTGTGTTTGGGCAGAAGGAGGCATAGCAAGTAAACACTAGAGAATTGTTCAGTGAAATACAGTTGTCCCTCTCTACCTACAAGGGATTCATTCTAGGGCACCCAGGCAAGAATAGAAAATCTCCAGATGTTGGAATCCATGAAGCAAAGAGCCTGCATTTGGACTTTATATATCTTCCTGCTACACTTTCTTCCATCATTTAGAGTACTTATTTTTCCTAACACAGCATAAATATATAAATAAGTAACTAATTGTTATGCAGTATTGCTTAGGGAGTAGTAACAAAAGGAAAGGCCTGTGATGTTCTGTATAGGTAGAATTATTTTCCTGAATATTTTCCATCTGAAGGTGGTTGGATTCCATAGAAGCAAAAGAACTTGCAGAAGAGCTAATAAACTAGAAATATAGCAGAAGAAGATGGAGGCAACTTAGTGCCTAAGAACCAAAGCCTGTGGAGTATACAGATGGAGAAGGTACTGGAGTGCTGAGAAGCTGGGGGGCCTATGAGGCAGAAGTCAATGTCCTCAGTAACAATTAAAAAAGACATCTGGAGCAAATACAGCCAGCTGTTTGTTAGATTCTGCTTTTCTATTGTTCTAAACTAACAAAATTCACATTTTTTTCTCTAGGTTACACATATCAATAGTTCAAAAGTTGAACTTCCCAGACCCCTTTCAGCTGGTGTGTGATGTGCTACCACTGAGACATGGGCATGCATCCCAGAGGTGGTCCAAACTTCCCACTGAGTGACAAAGTCTGAGAAGAGGAGGATGTTTTCCCCCTGAGTACTCTCCTTCCTGCCTTGTGAGTGGTCCTGATGCTTGTGATGCAACTGTCTTAGAACTGTGAAGAAGAAAACTATGACTAAAAAGACCAAAACTATGGAAGGAACTGAAGGAGGAAGATGTGGGAATCCTGATAGAAGCTTGAGCCATGGCATCTCTTGTTATTTGAAGCAGAGTACATTTCTAACAGATAGAATGTAGTCCGTCTTGATGACAAAAGATACTACTGAAAATACATCCTAACAAGTCTTCCCCATTGCTTCTCAGTTTTTTGGCCAAGATAAGCAAAGCATGCTTTCGTCAAAAAGTATTTCATTGGGTGATTTCAGGAAGCTAGATGTTCTTGGGGAGGAAGCACTGTGTTATAATCCTCTAGCACTGTGAACCTCGTGTTACACGCATCCCAGCAAACATTCCTACAGGCACTGACTTCGCTCTCCTTGAACTCTTAGGGTTAGGGTATGAGCTTCTGGAAACCAAATTAACAGCTGGATGAAGGAGAAACTAATATCCCCAATAATGTTGGCCACCATGCAGGCTCCTTAACAAACACTTTAATTCTAATGCTGCACCCCCAGGTTAAATTATAGAGACTTAATTACAGATTCCCAAGAAGGGCATGGCAGCTGAGTGGTTCTGATCCCTGAATCATGCTGTTTCATAGATCTGAACTGCTTTACTTAAGTTCTGCCTTTATCACTGTCAATATGTTAAGTGTGAATACAAGACAGATTTCCAAATGATTTCTTTAGGAATCTTGGTGTACATTTGTTGACATCAATAAGTAATGAAGAGAATATTCTTTCTAAAATTCAAACAAGTAGAAAAAGGTAGTGCTTCTATTTCTTAAATAAAAGGCAAATTCGTTTAAAGTACACAAACAATCCACGTGTGAATAACTAACAAAGACTTTACAAGAACACCCAGTCCTGTTTCTAGTGTCTGTTTTAGTACTGAATCAGCTATTGTGTATAGCATTACAAGATCAGCCTCTTTACTCAGGTAAACAATACAAGGGAGCTGTCAGTTCTTTCTTTCTTTCTTTTTTTTTTGTTTTTTGTTTTTCTTTTTCGAAACAGGGTTTCTCTGTGTAGTTTTGGTGCCTGTCCTGGATCTCACTCAGTAGACCAGGCTGGCCTTGAACTCACAGAGATTCTGCCTCCTGACTGCTGGGATTAAAGGCGTGCGCCACCACCGCCTGGCGAGCTATCGTTTCTTAAGGAAATCATTTCCATCCATTTTAATAGCTGAAATTTCAGGGGAAAAAATGGACCCAGTGGGGCTATGTCCACAAGCAGAGATGACCATGTTCCACATGGCAGTGTGGTTCCAAGGAGACTCACGGGGTCTTTATGTTAAGGATTGGTTCAATACTTCATTACTGAGAAAACGTGTTTGATCAGGCAAGACCTTCAAATCCGAACTGCTCTGTGGCCAGAGGAATGCTAATGACTGTCTGACAGCTTGTCACAGACATTGGATTTGTCCTCAGAGCTTTTCTTCTTTTGGGGGGCTATGACAATGCAGACTGCCAAGAGGCACCATTCTCATGATCTTGAGAGAAGTCTGATCCCAGCAAGCTTTCATCTCTGTATTATATCTCTATCTCTATTCCAGGTATCTCTTAAAATCTACAGTCACACTAATAGAGTTTTAATTTACATTCATTTGTTATGCCACTGCACAAGACTCCCTTTTCTACTTTATCAGTCTGTATCTGATCACCCCAGGAGATGAAAGTGCCTGAAGAATTTAAATCTCTCCAACATGGAGAAGTCCCCGAGAGACTGTCTATGCCTTTGATTCGGTTCACAGCCCTTTAGGACACTGTCTCCACCCACACTCCCTTGCAGATGACCCCTGTGGTGATATTTTGAATATATTTGAATATATTGAATCTACTCTGAAAAAAAAGAGATGTAGAAATGATAGGATAAAAGTAGATTATTGAATCTACTCTGAAAAGAAAAAAGGGAGAATATGGATATGTAAGACAAAAGGTAGATTATTGAATCTACTTTTAAAAAACAACTACTTGTTTTAAATATTTTACATTGGATTGGATTTTTATATATTATATACAAATTGTGTATATTGATACAAAGTTGAGATTATTTTTGTTGGAACATACTGTACATATATTTCTACTCTTGTTCAAGATATTTTACCTATACAGTTCATTTAACAATGTAATGCAAATTGCTAGTCCTCAAAAGTTATTATTACAAACTATTTAGGATAATAAAGAAATGTAGGTTAGTAGTTAGTCATCTATTACAATTGAACTTGTAGTTGGGTTAGGGATGTTTTCAAGGTCAAACAGAGATATATTTTAGATAGTCTTCAAACACCTCAGAGATCTGCAGAATATGGCATTTAAGATGTTTTAATAACATAGATTCTTTTTTTTATGGCAATGAGACATCTCTGTTCCTGGCAGCACCAATCTACTTCAGAGAATATGATGGGCATCAAAGAAACTCTATATGGAGTTCACTTTCTTTACGGCAAAAGTTAGCTACTGGGCAAGAAAGTGCCCTTACATCAACTTCTGACAGTATGCTGTCCAAATTGACAAGAAGGACACAAAAGAAAGGATTGCTGAAACTTGCCAAGACCAAGTAGGACAGCTCTTTAGAAAATCCTGCTTCACAGATAAGTCTGTCAGATATGCTAGGCCTGTAGGCTGAAGATGGATGTCCCAACTTTGCAGAGGAACCTTGGGTGACTGTCTAGGCAGCCAGCTGTTTTTGTCATTTATCACATTTTTTTGGAAGTCACTTGACTGCACTTCCTGCTTACTCAGTTAATATTTTTTCCTTCTTGGGTCTCAGAGGGAGTTGAAGACTAGATAGTTATAGTTATAGTCTTCCTTGTTAACAAATTCAGAAAAGAAATTCACTAAAGAACTGTAAAGTGTATAAGTTTGAAAGACATCAAAAGATAGTTTTGGGTTGGTAATACAAGTTAGGATAGAAAGTGAATTAGTTACAACATTTGGGACTCACCAAAACAGGATAAATAATGGAGTATTTTCTCTGAATTTGTCAATTGTTAATGGACTGGACATTTTTAATGTAATTCTTGACTGTATATATTGTATGTATTTATTGTACTTATTGTATATAATTTTTCTTATATTAGTTATAACTTTCATTTATTATTTTAGACAAAAGGGGGAAATGTGGTGATATTTTGTTATACTCTAATAAAATTTGCCTGAAGATCAGAGGACAGAGCTAGCCACTAGATTAAACATAGAGGTCAAGCAGTGGGGGCACACACCTTTAATTCTAGCACTAGGGAGGCAGAGATCTGTCTGGATGTCTGTGAGATTGATACAGTCTAGGAGAGAAACAGCCAGGCAGTGGTGGCACACACCTTTAACTCCAGTATTTGGGAAGCACACACACCATTAATCCCAGCACTAGGAAGGTTGAGATAGGAAGTGAAATGACTGGGCGGAGAAAGGCATATAAGGCATGAGGAGACAGGAACTAGAGCCTTTCGGCTGAGGACTCAGAAGCATTCAGTCTGAGGATTCATGGAGGAGTTGGCAAGGTGAGAAGTGGCTGTGGCTTGTTTCCTCTGATCTTTCAGCATTTACCAGGTTTTTATTATAAGACCATTTAAGATTCATGCAACAGACCCCCCCCCACCTCCAGTATCCTAAATTATTGAATGAGGAAGAGAAGGAAAGGACAAATGCAGTCTAGGGCAAGTCACATGACCTGCTGCCAAGAGGAAAGGGAACAAGCTGAGGAAGCTTCCCCTCCTGTTTGTTTTTTTTTTTTAATTTAAATAACATATTTTTCATTTATTTTGCAGTTTCCCCTCCCTTCTCTCCTCCCAGTACCCGCCCCTTGCACCTCATGGCTCTTACCTCTTACATGACACAACACAAAGCTTCTCACCAATGACAATAACTTTTACTTTTCAGTAAATGGTCTTTCAAGCAAAGAGTGATGGTTTTTATGATACTATATGATGCCAAAGCAGTGACCTCAACTAGCAATAGTAAATTGCAGATGATGAAAGAGTACTTCACCAATGGCCCAGCTCAGAGTTCAGTCTCAAGTTGGTTCTAACCAGACTGTGCACAGGCATAGGGGCCAGGACTTTGATTTCTGCTTTTCCATCCTTCCTGTGTGACTATGCCCACGCCTGTGTCAGAAAGCTCTGGTTATCCTGAGTTCTGAAAGGCAGGCTATCCACACAAGAATAAGCCCTGTAGGACTAAGGGATGTGTTTGTGGAGTATGGTAGATGGACATTTCCCTGATGGAGTTGACAGGCAAAGGATGGTCTGCGGGTACAATATGAAAAGGTGGACATTACTGCCTCTCCAAGTGGGTACAAGTGGTAGATACTGGGATAGTGATGCACAACGAGTCCGCTCTTGGTTGGATGTGATACAGAGACGGGTCCACAAGTCAATGCTGGGAATTGGCATGCCAAAGCAGGAGACTTGTAGCCAGTGTTCACAAAGCAGAGGTTATGGTTGATCTGAAAATAGAAAGTGTTATAGAACCTCAAGCATCAGGTAGTAGATGAGGCCTAAAAGCTTTCCATTGTTAGGCTTCTATTCCAGGCAAGAGGTGAGCCAATGGGAATACAGAGTAAGGACAGTGTGGCTGAGGCTGAGGTGTCTAGGGAGTTGAGAATTCGTGTCCTTTGTCATACACAGTGAAGGTGGCACATGTGGACCAGAGGGCAAAGACACACAGCCAAGTCCAGTATTAGATATGTGAGTCAGGAAGCACAGGGACAAACGGGACTCTGCCACTGGACTGTCATCCATTGCCTTATCCCAAGCCAGGACACGAGGTGCTTTTCCACTGCCGCTTTTCCAGCTCTTTGCAAGCTTGCTGCATAGCAGCAGGTAAATGATAAATCTTCGTTGAAAATGTGATTAATTAAACTGGCTAGGATTCCATCTCACTTTAATTATAGGACAGATGAAGAGTCAGCCAGCCTTTGAAAATCTATTCTGGGTTTAGAAGTAATTAAAAGCCATGTGTCCAGGTGAAAGAGACTTCTTATGCCCTTCCCTTCCTTCTCTTCCCCATACCCAATATCATCATTCCCTTTCCTTGATGGACAATAAATCTATTTCGTTTATATTGAGTAGCAACAGCAGCCTTCAAAGTGAGCCTCCCCCTACCCTCCTCTACTGGATAATATAGTTGGTTACTGCTCTGCTGTCCACACAGGGACTTGTCTTGGCCACTCCAATTGGCCATAATCTGCGAGAAGCGTTTTCTCAGTCCAGATAAAGTCTAGTAAGGCAAAGGAGAGGTGGATGGAGACTTTCTGAGTTTCATCTCTTATTACACAATGAACCAACCTTCCTGGTCTAATGCCTTGGTGGGCTGCATGATTCTATTCAGCAAAGCTTCAGAATGGCACAGAAGGGTTTTCTACAAGAATCCCACCTTTTCCCAGGGCAGACAGCCTTGCAATATTATCTAGACATTCAGGATTCTCTACTGCACTTTAGTCAGGTTTCCTTTCTTCAATTTAGATCTGGGACCCTTAGCTACTCCCCTCAAAACCTCTTTGAAGTTAAGTTATGGTAAATAAGATTTCCCTTTAGATAGCTTTACTCAAAATAATGAAAATTAGGAAATGTGGAGAATCAGAAGCACATGTAGTTTTTGTTTCTTAAGGTCTCTTTAGTCATATGGAATTCTTTAAAGATGTAGAAATGTTTTTTCAACATCATCATCAAGATCTTATTCAGTCACTAGCATCCACCAGATTATAATGTATCTCTCCCCAAGGCCCAGAGTTCATCCTGAACCTAATATATGACTTGCTTACAGCCCCCAGTGGATGTTCGTCAGATGAATGAAAGCACCTATCAGTCAATGAGGCAGGAGAAATTTGGATATAAGAATTCTTCTTTTTTTCAACAAAAGAGAAACAGGCAAATAATCAAATGTGTAAGGTTGACAGGATCAGGGAGTCCTTGACTCTTTTGGAAATCTGTTACCTCATTCCTTGTGTACAAGGAGAATGTTAAGATTTAATATCGAATTGTATGTAGCTAAATGCTTTTGTATATCATATGCAACCAGTTTGATGTCTTTTTGTGTTTTTTCCCCCATAGTATCCATAGATCCTATTTGCATAAAGAGATGTAAAGAAAGTGGAGAAACTAGGTTAGCTTGTGGGGAAGCTGTGGAAATGGGGAGAAGGAGGCATTTCCTTCTGAATGACTGTTTTTGATTTGTAATGTTGCTCTCTCCCACATGACTGTCTCCTCTATCTACTTCTGTGGCAAAAAGAACTCAGAACAAAGAATGAATGGACAATTCAGAAATGGCTGTAGCCTGTGGAAGAAAAGATACATATAGATGTTGCTTTGTCACTTTTTAATGAGGATCTGTTTCTTTGGTACTTCCACTTGGTAACACCCTACTATTTTTTAAAATTGTGGCTGAAAACTTGCCCCTAATTATACGATCCTGGCTGTTGAAGCTGCTGTTTATGCCTGAACACCCACTCAGAATATCGCTGTAATTACACATCTGCCACTCTGGGTTCTGCAAAGATAGGAGCATGCCATAACTGGAGAATGTTAAAAAAGTGCTTACTACTAAAAGGAAAATGAGCTAAAATCTGCTGCCATTTCCTTATAGCCCTGCATTTTAAGATGGTCTTGATTTTAATAGCAATACTTTGAATTAGTACAGTTCTTAATCCTTATCATATATTCTTCCCTCCCCTGGGTATGTGATGTAGGATTGGCGGTTGCCATTATACACAATTTTCTGATGTTAAGAAATGATTTGTCCTACTCTGTGTCTTCTTCTATACTATGATCTGTGGGAACACTCACCTCACTGTGCCCTGACCTCTTCTTTGTGGAGAGAAGACAGCAAATCATCACCTCTTCCCCCGTGTAGAGCTTCAGTCCTGCCTATCCTCTTTGGCACTGTCCATCATGATTCCTCAGTTCCCTGAAATGATGAGGTGAGCACTGGACTCTACATCTTCACTCTGAACTTGTCCACAGTTTTGTCTGGTAGATGCCCTGCTACCTAGTCACTGAGACCAGAGTCCTGGCCTTCAGTCTTCCATTCCCATTCTTCTCTCTAATACCTTCCCTGTGTGGTTCCTCTTTCTCTTTCTGACACAGCATAGTCCACCCCTTCTAACTGTTTCCATGCATGTACTGCTGAGACAATGTCCTGGTTGATCTTTCTGCTTCCAACCCAGGCTCATCCACCACATGTAGCCCGTGGCAGTTTTTGTGACTATACATCTGAAATTATCACTCTGCTAATTAAAGATTTTAAAAAGCGTCCCATGAATTTTCTCAGCTAGCTTGCATGGCCCGATGCTCTCCATCTTTGGCGCTCTCATTTCTCTACACTTTCCACCCCTTTTTATAGTTCACTGGAGGTGCATATATGCTTAGATTCCTATCTAACATTTGTCCATAGCAAGATAAAAGCCATGTAATTCAGTTTATTTAATGTTCTTAAAATGACAAAGTTACAGAAATGGATAACAGGTTAGCTTTCCATATAATTCTCCCAGGGTGAAGGAGGAATGGAGGCAGGTGGAAATGTGACAGCTATGATAAACAGAAGCTGGTCCCTGTGACTATGGATGTGGCTTGAACCTTGTTTGCATTGACATGGCTCACTTGACTGTGACACTGTGTGATGGTTTTAGGCAAGACAAGGTAAGGTCACAGTGGATGCTGGTGAGGGAAAGAGTACATGCAATCTCTCTTCTGTTATGATAGTTCTTGAGGTGTACATCAGTCTGTAATTATCTCAAAGTGAAGTATTTAATGGAAAAATATCTGACAAAATTATTATACTAAACAAATACTGGTTTGAGCAAATATGTCCATGATTATTGCAGACTAAACCTCCATGTCTTAGCCTGGTCTTTTTGATAAAACCCCATTCTGAGACAGAGTACTTTATGAACAAAGATTGATTTTTCAGTTTTGGAGTTAGAAATTCAAAGTTGAGACACCGACAGGTTTAGTGTGTGGTGAGGTCCCCATTTCCAAGACAGCTTCCTGCTGTTGCTCGCATTAGAGGGATGCACAACAGAAGGAGTGCCTGTACGCTCCCTGGAGTCCTTTGATAAGGTCGCTAATTGCAGTGTAAAGGCCCCATCTATTTTCTTCTTACATGCTAATTTGCTCTTTAGGATTTTTCACACATGCATGTAATACATTCTATCACACTCATCCTTTGGCTTTCTGTCCTCTTCCTCCCAAGTCCCCATCCTATGTTCATGTCTTAAGGCTGCTTTTGTTCTTCTTTTGTGACCCATTGGGTTTAACCAGGGCCACTCATATGAGCATGGGTCTAAAGCTATCTACTGGACCATGAGTAATCTACCTATAGCTACATTCCTGAACACAATGACTTCCTCTCATCCAACAGTTCCCAACTGCTTTAGTTCCCCTGGGTAGAGCAGGGTACCGTGAGCTCCTCACCATCCAGCAGTGACTATTCAGTGGCTCCATCTTGTGCTGGCAACCATAGGTGTTGCGGCTTCTGAATGCTATGGCCATGTCACGCCGTTAGACATCACTTCGCAGCCCTCCTTCCTACATTCAGCTCTTTCGTTCCCTTTCCTATCCTCTGCACAGGGCAATGGTTACTACAGAGACTCATATCCAGTCTAAGTGCTGAGGAAAAGTGCCTGAGGAGCACTCAGCTTTCAGCAGGACAGACATCTGTATCAGGCCCAAGGAACATCAACAAAGAGAGAAGAAAGAATTTAAGAGTCAGAGGATGGGGAAGAATGTCACAAAATGCTGATGTTCAAATATGACACTACCATTGCACCCATGAAAACCTGAAGAGACACTGCCTGTTAGTGGGCTTTTCTTTTGGGATTAGAAGGGTACTAGAAGAGGGGGAGTCATTTTCTATAGTAGTGAAGCCGCTGGGAGTTTAGGTAGGAAGAAAAAGGTTTAGAGGGGATAGAGGGGAGATACCAGAGAGTAATGATGATTAATATTGTGCATATGTATGAAGCTGTCAAAAATTTTAAAAGTTAAGATAGCAGTATGACCCCTTTTACCCACAGACAATCTCACAGAATATTGTGAGGTTTCCTTCCATGGGGAGATGTAAACGAATGTTTACCCCATCCTTGTATGGTCCTTACAACAAAACAGAGTATAATTCCACCAAAGTCTAATATGGAGAACCAGTGAGTTTGTTGGGCTTGCTTATAGAGCATGGGTGAGAAGTTACTTCTAGAGTCAAGGATGATCTCAGCCACAGCACTGGGAAGTCTCACCCCAGCATGTATGGTGACTTAGTCATAGCTGTATAGATAGAGTCCCCTCACTTAACATCCATGGTACTAGCACCTCTGAAGGATAGCATTCTACAGCATTGTGTTGTGTTAGAACTGTTTGGTTTAGGTGGGCGGTGGTGGCACACGCCTTTAATCCCAGCACTCGGGAGGCAGAGGCAGGCAGATCTTTGTGAGTTCAAGGCCAGCCTGGTCTACAGAGCGAGAGCAAGATCCAGGAAAAGCACAAAGCTACACAGAGAAACCCTGTCTCGAAAAACCAAAAAAAGAAAAAAAAAAAAAAAAAAAAAAGATTTGTTTGGTTTTATGAAGTGCTGTTTGGGATGCTGACTTGAGTTTTACTTTTATTTTTTAAAATCATCAAATGAATTTTGACTTGGAATCAAGATAGAATTTCTAATGTCTGAAATAGCCCCAAATATATTTCTGCTATTTTGTATTATGTACTAATGCAAAGTAGCTTTCTCAACATTGATAGTTATAAAATCAAAATATAAATCAGCTCTCAGGATGCTGAAGATGTTCTATACCCTGCAGCATCAAACATTCAGTGGCAACTTAGTTCTTTACGGAAAAACAAGCAAGCACATCTACCTCATTAGTCTGTGAATTTGATTGCATCTTTAGTAAGTGGTAAGGTTATATGTACATTAAAAAATTGTTTTAAAAGGTATTTCTTTAAGCATTATCACCAACAAATGTTTAATTTGTATACCTATGCCTATGCATAGACAAAATGGAGAACAGAAATTTTAGAAATGGAATTATAAGTGATTCTCAAATACAAAGCAACCCTGAGAAAGAATAAAGCCAAGATCAACCACCTGTTTTCAAACTACACAGCAAAACCATAGCAGTCAAAGCCGTGTGGTGTTAGCAGAACCTAACACATAGCTCAGTGGATCAGAGAGCCAGAAGTAAATTTACACACGTGGTCAGTCAATGTTGACAATGGCCCCAAGAATTCACAACAGAATCAGAAGAGTCCATTGGGTAAACTGCTATGCCCAGATCAC
>CABHPR010127721.1:26085-37512 GCA_902168415.1 Peromyscus melanophrys
TGTGTGTGTGTGTGTGTGTGTGTGTGTGTGTGTGTGTGTGTGAATTACCTTCTCTATTACAATTTTTATTTATTTTATTTGTGACACATCGGAGTCAGAGAACAACTTGAAGGAATTGATTCTCTACTTCTTTCCACTATGTGGGTCTTGGGAATTGAATTTAGGTTGTCAGGCTTGGTGGCAAGTGCCTTAACCTCCTGAGCCATATTGCCAGTCCAAATTAACTTTTCTTAATGAGGAAAGCATTTCTTGATATGTTAGAATTCTACATTATGATAACAGCAATGAATATTCATCCAAAGCCCTAACTATTAAGATAGGAACAGAACCAGGCACTGGAAGTTATTGACAGGCTTGCTGGAGTGGAACCTGCCTCTTGTTGGGATGTAACCATTCTTGTGCCTCTTAAAGCACTTGTTTCCATCTGTGTGATAGGGCACCCTCTTACTGTAGCAAGATAGGGAGGACTCTTGGAAGTTCATTTAGGGTCTGATGCCAATAATGGCTGAGGACTGGCTCTTTCAGTCAGATCCCTTGTAAGGATCCTAGGACCTTTTATTCATGTCCATTCCCAGCTCTAACCCGCTGTGGACATCTTTGCAGAGGAGGGTTGCTTACCTTGGCTCTTCTGCTTACACAACGTTTTGGAGGATGGCAAACAATGCCCATGCGCAGACTGCTAGACTCCCTGGCACTAAAGGAAGGATACTTAGTGTACAGTCACCCTAGGAGGAAGGTGAGGGCAGGAAACATGAGTGTCAATCAGGGAGTAACTGAGAAACTGAAGAGTAGACTAAGAGAATCCATTCTCAAAGGATTAGGCCTGATGGGTATGTGTGTGTGTGTGTGTGTGTGTGTGTGTGTGTGTGTGTGTGTGTGTGTGTGTGTCTGCTGTCCTGGTGAGAGGGAGGACATAAGCAGAGGGTGAGGCTTGAGGCAAAGAGAGGCACAGAAAACCTACAATGTGCTTCCAGTAACATTTAAAAGGTGAGAGAGCAAGGGCGGGAGGGAGAGAGACAGAGACACAGAGAGAGACGGAAAGAGAGAAAGAGAGAGGCAGACAGACAGTAGTATGCATGGGCAGGATGATGGATGATCCCATGTTATGAGTGATGACAAAACCAACCTTAGTTCAATAGTATCAGAAAACTATAGTAACAAAATATCTATAAACCTATATCTGCTTTAATTCCAACAGAATATGAAAAAAACCACAGTATTGTAAGAAATTAATCAAGAGTGGAACAGTTGACAGTAAAAAGCTCAAGGAACTGGGTGATGATACAAAAAAAATTTTCATGTGTACATATTAGATAATTAGCAACTACGATAATATATCTTCCTTACTTCCATTATTATAAATTTCTTTTGATAGAGAGATAGATGCTTATCTAACATGGGTCCACGAATTTGGCAACTCTTTTAAATCAAATTGTTCCAAGTACCTTGAAAAACACTAGTCTAAGGTGTGAGAATCCTCTCTTCATCTACATTGGGAAGAGGTGAAACATGTACTTTTTCTTTAAAGATCATTTTTGTAAGGTGTATATGTGTATGCCCAAATCTATGTATGTGTATCATGTGCATACGGATGTCCACAGAGGTCATAAAAGGGCATCAGATCCTCAAGAACTCGAATTACAGTTGAAATTGCCATGGGAGTTCTGGGAACTGAACCTATGTCCTCTGTAAGAGCTGCAAGTGAGCTTAACTGCTGAGCCATCTCGCCAAGCCTGTCAAACGTCTACTTCCTCAGAATAATTCTTTGGTTCATGATCTTGCTCTCTCGCCATCCCGGTGGCCCTCCTTTATTCTGATATGTGCCATCTCGTCCTTTCTTTTGCTTCTGCTCCTTCTCTACACACTCAAGTTTTTCTTTTTCTGGACCCTACTGTCCTACGGACTCACTCCATGGCAATTCACATCTTCTTCCCATCACTTATTGAAAGAACACGTCCCAGTTTCTGCATCTGTCTGCACAAAGCTTTTGTAATTCTTCTATCCGTACCTGTTTTCTCCCTCTTGTCCTGTCCCTCCTTGGGTCCGTCCTGTCTGTGTGAGTTGTTTTATTTACAATTAAGGCAGCCCCAACCTCTCTTGGAAACACATTCTGAACATAAGCCTTTCCACACACCCACTGGACCTCTCTTCCTTCCTGATCTCAAGTTACAAACCAAATCTACCAGTGTGCTCCACAGCTTATGATTCCTGTCCTCCACACTCACTGAACTATTGTCTTTGCTTTTCCAGGATGGTTGTGGATATTGTGAGAGAATAAGCTCTACCTCCTTCCTATTGAGATACCACAGATCCTGTCTCTAAAAGTCTGCAATGCCTGCTTTGATACTCATGCCCTCAGGACTGTGAAACATGATCCTAATTAGTAGTAATCAATAAAAACCTGGAGTCAGATATTGAGAGTGAAAGCTGAAAAATCAGAGAAGCAGAGCAGCCAGACACTAGAGAGTTCTTACCTCTACAAAATCTCAGATTGAATAGGGTCGAGATCCTGTCACTATGAATGTTCAGACTGAATGGGGAATGAGATCCTGTCTTTGCCCGATTTATATTCCTGTCTCCACCTCCCTAATGCTGAGATTAAAGGTGGAGCCTCCCATGTGTTGGGATCAAAGGCTTGAGCCTCCCATATGCTGGAATCAAAGGCATGAGCCACCACCAACTGGCTCTCTTTCTCTTTTAGACTGGTTCGGTCTTGTGTAACCCAAGGTGGTCTTGAACTCCTGATCTTCCTGTTTCTTCCTCCCAAGTGCTAGAATCCAAGGTGTGTGCCACCACTGCCTGGCCTCTATGGTTAACTAGTGGCTAGCTTCACCCTCTGATGTCCAGGCAAGCTTTATTTGTCAGAACACAAACAAAATACCATACAACAGGACTGAAAGGCTGTGGTTGATTTCTTTAAACCAGCAATCTTACTTCTAGTGTTTTCTCCTCCTTCACTCAGTTCATCATGAAGAGGGCTGGAGAATAACACCGACCACATACGGGTGATTGTTTCTTCTACTAGATCAGAGAAGACCATACAGAGTTCTCACAGAGCTACATCCCAAGTAAGAAACTAAAAAACAACCAGCCCACTAACCCTTTAATATTTAGTTCTCAGTGGTGCAAAATTAGCCAAAAGATTAGGATTTGAGGGAATCCACAGAAATAGGAGAAAAATAAATGAAAATGAGAGGGGAAGAGGGGGAAGGAGAGAAGCTAATCCAGCAGTCCAAGAGATCTCACAGGACGCAAGCAGAGCAGAGAAAGCAGGGGGAGGAATATTTAAATGAGGAGGTGCTAGTAGACCCCAGATCTGCCATACTGATGCAGGATGTGGAAGTATTGCTGGCAGTAAGCCCAGAACAATGTTGGGCTTCATACACTGCCCATGTGGAACACACCTAGCCAATGGCTACTCTGGCAGATGTTAAGTGTATAGAATTAGCCCCATAATTCAGCCCCATTAAACCACCTATTCATCTACAAGCCTTGTTCTGCCCAGATTAGGACCCCCAAAGAGACCACTGGAGACCGAAGACGTCCAGAATGCAATCGCAAGGTTTAATTCAGCACACATGAGTAGTTCAAGCTAGCAGGGAACCCTCCTTCACCACACCCGATGCAGCAAGGCAGGGAGTAGAGTTCCTCTTTCTTGGGGAAGTTAGTTTTTATAGGCAAAACCCACAAAATTCCTTAGAGGGGAGGGGGTTAGTACGGGTCCATCCTTGATTGGTCCAGTTTTTCCCGGGCCTGGACTTTGTCTTATTTCAGCTTATCTGTTTGCCCTGTCAGGAGTTTTACAACCCATCTCCGGGGTCTGGTCATGTTATCTCTGGAGAGGGGCATCTTGTGGTTAATCGGTCACCACTAGATATCCTGACTTTGTTCTTTTGAAAACACCTGACTTCACCCTCTCCAGGAAGGGGGAACTGACTCAGTTCTGTTTATTTTTATGATATCTCTTCCCTCAGCTCTTTTGGGTTTCTGGGGGAACTGTGTCTGCGCCTTTGGAACTGTGTCTGGGCCTTTGGTGGGGGTCTTTCAGCCTCACTGTCTGAAATGAAGACGAAGTTCTGATCAAGCTTGCTTAGACATGCCCAAGCAAACCCTGATGGTGTGCAGCTGCCTGCTGGGATCTGAGAGCAGCTGATTCCTACACCCTTGGAAAGACCTTCATTAGGAAATGAGCTCCAAGCCAATGCAGCCTTGCTGGATAAGACCTTGCGGGTGACTCAGATGTATCAATGTGATGACATAGTTTAGAATGTGACAATAGCCTGGCACACAGATTTAGGTTACACCAAACTCCACGTTCCAATGTGGTGATAGTTCCATAAAGTTTGTATAGTAGCAGAACAAAAAAATAAATAAGAAATCAAAACACTTTTCCAAATACGGTGGTGTGTACACGGGGACGGCAGGAATACTATCTGGCTGTGTTCTTAACTTGTTGGAGTATAGCCGAATTTCTAAGCGGTCTTATTAAATAAAAACACGGAGCCAAATATAGGGGTGAAAGCCTTAGAGATCAGGGAAACAATGAGAGCCACCAACCAACCTTACCCCACCTTACCCCAGGTCTCTATGGTTGGTACTGGGATTAAAGGCACGTGTGGCCACGCCTGACTCTGTTCCCTAGGATGGCCTTGAACACAGAGAGATCCTGCCTGCTAAGTGACTGGATTAAGGGCGTGTGCTGCCTGACTTTTGTGTTAACTTAAAATGACTTGCTATTTCCTCTGATCTCCAGGCAAACTTTAGTTATTAACATACAAATAAAGTATCACCACATTGGAGGAAGCTTACAAAAAGATTTACCTAACAGCCACAGGATGTTAGGTCACACACAGAGGTCTGGACTAAGTGACTAATTAAGGGGCTAAGATAGGCCGAGACACGTGGCTCTGCATCTGCAACATTCCAACCTCTCCACATTGACAGGGGTTATAATCAGTTAATGGGCCTTGATCCTGAAAGTGTGACTTATGTGCAGGAAGTTTAGTGTACAGCAGATGAGCTGAGTGGAACCTCCTGTCTGTAGCTAGTGAACTCATGTGGCCAGGCGTGCCACAGCAGCACACACACAGTACAGAAAGTCAATGCATTTCTTCAGTTGTGTTACCATTACAGTTGAGTTTTTCCATGTTCCCATCATCTAGAGAGTTCTGTCTTGCTCATTTGCAGCCAATCCACAGTCCCATCTGTTCTCTGTCTCCATCATCTTGCCTTTTCTAGAAAGTTTAGGCAAACAGGACCACTCACAATGTGTAGTTGAAGAGTCTAGTGTCTTTTACTTAGCATATTGCTTTGGGATTGATCCATGTTATAGCAAGTATTAGTGTTTTGTTCATTTTATAGCAGAGCAGTATTCCACAAAGAGACATATTGTAGTTCGTTTCTCCATTTGCCTAATGCGGGGACGTTCGGTTACCTCCAGTTCAGGGCTACTGTGAATGATGTCATGAACTTAGCTGTACACAGCTAGTGAAGACATACTTTAACTTCCCATGGCCCATTGCCTAGGAGTGAATTGCAGATTCTATGCTAAATCTATGCTTCACTTTAAAGAAATTATTAGTATGTTTTTCTGAAGTGGCTATAACATTTTATATTCTAAGATTTGTTTCAATTCAGTCACATTCAGATCCAGTTTCTCCATATCCTCGCCAACAGCTGGTGTTGAAAGTCATTTTCACTACAGCAAATCCCATGAATATGAAGTCGTTCCTTGTGATTCTGAATTGCACCTTCTGTTGGATAATGATATCAAGTATACTTTTATGTGATTATTACACAAGTAGACACTTTCTTTGATGAAATGTATTTTTCTCACTTTTAAAACTATATTTTCTGTTAGTCTACAGAAACACACCCAGTTTTTGTAAACTGACCTGCTATTCTACAATAATGATAAACTTCATAGTAATAGATTTTCTAAATTCCTTAGGCTATTCTATCCCAAAGATCATGACAATCTTCCTAGTTCATTTCCCACCTCAGTCTTTACATTGCTTTTCTTCTTGTTTTGTGCCAGTTGATAGCTCCAGGACGGCGTTTAGTAAAGGCAGCTGCAGCCTTGTTCCTGCCCTTACACAGGAAACTCATCCAGGCTTTCACAGGCACTGAGCTATTACCCATAGCTTTTCAGTCAGTACTCTCTCTTAGAGTAAGGAGTCGCCTTCCATTCTTAGTGTGCTCACTTTAATCAAGAACAGAGTTCCAGTTTCATTCTGTTGCTATGAAGAAACACTTTGCCCAAAAATAACTTGGGGAGGAAAGGCTTTATTTTGCTTACACCTCCAGGTCACAGTCCTTCACTGAGGGAACTTAGAGCAGGCAGTCAAGATGGGACCGAGGCTGGAGACAAGAACTATGGAGGAACACTCCTTGCCCTCTGGATTGCTTGGTGGCTCATGCTTAGCCAGATTTATTACCCAGCCCAGGACCACCTGTCTAAAGGATAGCGCCATTTGCCATGGGCTGGGCCTTCCTGCACCAACTAATAATGAAGACAACCCCCCACAGGCACAATCACAGGCCAATCTGATGTAGGCAATTCCCCAGTGGAAGCTTTTCTCTCAGGTAACTCTGGGCTTTCTAAAGTTGACCAGTTAAAGAAAACTGGGACAAATGGTCCTTAGAATTTTCCAGATGTCTTTCCTGCTTCTACTGGGATGGTAATTTTTTAATCTCCTTTACCCTTTTAATATAATGTATCCTGTTCATTGCCATGGTCTACCCTGCATTCTTGAGTATGTTGTACTTGTTTAAGATGTATAATTGCTACTTTTTTCTGTTTGTTTTTATGATATTTTATTAAAGATCTTTGTACCCATGTTTATGAACCTAGCTTTATATTCTTACAATGCTTGATCTGGTTAGGGGTCAGTATGATGCTGACCTCTTGAAAGGAATCGGGAAGCATTAGCCCCTACTGTTTCTTCCAAGAGCTTTTTTTCTTAAAGCTTGTCGAGGTTCACAAATATAGCCATCTGGGTCTAGTTTAACTACAAATTAAAATGTTTCTTGTTATGGGTCTACACTCATCTTCCTCTGCTTCATCTTCATTCCCTTTTCTCTTCCTCCTCCTCTTTTTCCTTTAAGCTCAGTTTCTCCATGTAGACTAAATTGACTGTAAACTCACAATCTCCCTGCTTTGGTTTCCCGGGTGCACACCACCATGTCCAGCTTAGGTTCCCAGATGTACACCACCATGTCCAACCTAGGTTCCCGGGTGCGCACCACCATGTCCAGCTTAGGTTCCCGGGTGCGCACCACCATGCCCAGCCTAGGTTCCCGGGTGCGCACCACCATGTCCAGCCTAGGTTCCCAGGTGCACACCACCATGTCCAGGTGGGGTTCTCGGGTGTACACCACCATGTCCAGCTTATTTCTTTGTGAGTCAAACTGGGTAATTTATATCTTTCTGTGGGTTTGTGCATTCTACTGTAGAGAAGAGCTACTGGGCTGCTATGCACAATAATTTGGGAGAGCCTCTTGAAAATGGCAGAGCTTGGGCCGGGCGGTGGTGGCGCACGCCTTTAATCCCAGCACTCAGGAGGCAGAGGCAGGTGGATCTCTGTGAGTTCGAGGCCAGCCTGGGCTACCAAGTGAGTTCCAGGAAAGGTGCAAAGCTACACAGAGAAACTCTGTCTCGAAAAACCAAAAAAAAAAAAAAAAAAGAAAAAAGAAAAGAAAATGGCAGAGCTGAGTTGATGATTTTGTGTTGATGGCTTTGGCAACAGGAGAACATAGGGGATGGCCCTCTAGAAGAGGCTGCTGCTTTAACCCTGGGAAAGGCTGAGGAGAGAGATAGTCAATAGCAACCTGCCTTCTAAAAGGGTGAGTGATAACACCTAGGAGTGGCTGGAGGGCAGGCCCAGCCTGGAGTCTGTTTGATTCCTTACTCTGCTCAAGCCTTCAGCCAACCTTTGCAACCACTCTGCCCGTTTCCTGGGGTTTGGAGCATGGGTGAAGGGCTCGTGTGTGCACCAAAGTAGGATTGTCAGTTGTTTTGCTTATTTAAGGCAACAGCCTAGGGAAGCCAACTACTAGATGTCAAGAGTTGATGTCTGGGCCCTACCTCACCTACCCTTACCTCAGAAGAGGACGTTAGTGACAGCTGTGGAGAGGACTGTCAGCCAAATAGAGATCCACAATAATTTTTAGAGGTTTCTCTGAGGAGCCATAAAACTCGGAGGAAAACCGACTCTAATCTAAGGAACAGAGATTGTGAGATGTTGAATTAGGAAAACAGACAAAAATGTAAAAGTAGCTTTACTTGACAGGCACTGGAACAACAGAACCAGGGGTCTTCCAGTCACATATTTCCAGCAATCACTCTCCACATTCCCTCGGGCGGCAGTGGTGCCGGAGTACTAGCTGCTTCTTCCAAACTGAAACCATTCAGATCAAGTCACACACACACACACACACACACAGATTCCTCTTCTTGAGGACAACACTTGCGTGTTAAGTGGATGTATCAGCTATCCCAGAGATGTCACTCACTATAAAGGAATAGCTGTCAACTCTAGAATCCCTGATGACAAGGACAAATAAGTAGACAGAGATTGGGGGTTATTTGGTATAAAACCTTTGGACCACTTAGATCACACATACAGATTACACTGCAATGTGCTTGTCATACACAAAGTTTCATACATAAGCTTCATTGTTTTTTGTTTGTTTGTTGTTTGTCTGTTTGTTTGAGACAGGGTCTCTCTATGTAACCCTGGCTGCCCTGGAACTCTGTGTAGACCAGGCTGGCCTCAAACTTATAGATACCCGCCTGCCTCTGCCTCCTGAGTGCTGGGATTAAAGACTTCTTCCACCACACTGGGCCATAAATCTCATTCTGAATCAAGTGGAACAGTCATCCAGGCGAGCTAAGAGGAGTCTGTGAGAAGATCATTTAAACCTCATTAGCAGCCGCACGTAGGCAATCTATGCATGTCCAATTACTTCCCTATTAATGCCTGTGCATCCATCCAGAGAAGACAGTTTTACTTACTGAACACAGAGAGAGTATTTGAAATAGGGATTTCTTACTTTTCACCATCCTGCATGGAGCCTTATTCATATGAAGCAGACATAGAAGGTAACTGAAGGAAGCTAGAGACCCGGACTTCCTAGGGAGTCTGTACTGCTGCCCCGTTAGGAGAGTACTCCCCCCACATCAGGTGTTCTTAAGAAAAGAGCCACCAGAACAAAACATAGCTGGAAAGGGTTTGGGTACGCTAATTGTGCAATTCCTATTCTCTCCAGGTTTTCATTTGCCTCAGCTCTCCCAGCCCTGCCCTATCCCTACTCATAACATGCTCTGTGCTCAGTTGTGGAGGTGTGGATGGATGGAAGACAGAGGAGTGTGGAAGCTGAGGGGCTTTCTGGATCTGACCATGCCAACTGGGAAGATTAGGGCTGAAGGGGGAAAGGCGGGGCCATTGTATGTGAGGGGGGTGCTGGTGTGCTCACTCTTAGAGATTGAAAGGACTGAGATTAGAGAGAGAGCCCATAGCTTGAGGGTGAGAGACATAGATGGCCCAGGAGGAGCAAGACCATGGTTCTGCTTCAGGATAGAGGCCTACAGAAGTAAAGAGGCCTCAGGGACATACAGCTCAGGGCCAAATCTAGATGATAGACATTGTAGTCCCTGGGATTCCAAGCCACTGCATCAAAAAGATGGATGTGGATCTGGGGAGATGGTTCAGCCACTGAAGGTGCTTGCCAGGCAGGTATGAGGACTTGAGTTGTATATGGAGGTGGAGACAGGGGGATCCCCTAGGCCCCCGAGTTTGCTGGCCCCCACGTTCCCAGGGAAAATCACCTTTTCAAAACATAAAACTGATGAACCAAAATTTAAACAGCTTCCTTCACACTAAGAAGTCAGCACTAGAAACTTGAGATCATCTGGGCCAGAGAACCCAGTAGTGCACCAAAGGAGATGAGGCAGAATTTTCTGCCATATTAGCTTCAGGAGATCTCAGAACATAAATTAATATATTCACGGCTAACAGGGATGAGAATTCTCAGTTGCTTGAGCTCAAGTCTGTGTTAATGTGCACATGTATGGGTCCCTAAACACACATAGAAAGCCTGAGACCCTGGCAGTGCCAGGGTAGCTCCCTGGAGAGACTTTGGACAGGGCCAAGGAAGGGAAACAAGTTACAAGCAGTGGACAGCCGTTACAACCTGCGGGTTTTCCTTGGAGTAGGTAGTGGTCCTGATGCTGTCTGGAAGGGTGCGTGGGACAGGGTTGTCCTCCTTTCCACACCTCCACCACCTCCTATCCTAAACCCTCAAGCTGCTGATACTTTTGTTCTTGCTTTTAAGCAAGATGTAAGCTTCAAATGGAAATCATTTAAAAGGTCTTAATCCCAGTAAATAGATTTTTAAACTTACTGAGAAAAGTTCCCCTGAAATATGAAGAGGAGGATGCACAAGTAGGTAGCTCATTAGGAAGGCCAGGGGAGGCTGAACTGAGGTGTAGGGAGTAGAGAGAAGGTAGCAGCTTGGTACGGATTCCCCAACAGGAGCTTCATGAAAAAACAACCAGCACTGAGGAGTGGCTTTGCCTACCTCTTCTAACTGTGGAAACCAAGGCCCAGCAAGGAGAAGATGAGAGAGGGACAGATGGAGGAAGAGAGGGAAGGGAAGGGAGAGAGAGGGAGAGAGGACAGAGAGGAGGGGGGAGGGAGAGGCAGAGAAAGGAGAGAAAGGGAGAAGGGATAGTCTGGACTGGCTGAGGCATGGCTCCTGTATGGACCAGGGGAGACGCCCTAACTCTAGTCCCACCACCATTTGGCCTCTGCTGGAGAGACAATGGTGGACAGAGATGGTACCGAAGTTGTATGGATGCTGGAACTGGAGTGAGATTGTTTTAACAACTGAAAACTTGCGGAGATGGATCAGGAATGAGGGAGAGGCTGTTGCTTAGGATAGCAGAGTTTGCAGAGGCTTTAGGAAACAAAAATTATGTTTTAATTATGTGCCAAGGAATGAGCTTGTTTCCTCACAAAGATTATGTTGATAAGGAATTTCGCTTCTTCTTTGCCCTTGATCCATTTTCTACTGCCTTGTTATCTGCAACCACCAGTTAATTAAGAGTTTATATGCTGAACAAATACTTTCTCAGCTTGTCATTTTTGTGCCAGCCATTTGTCATTCATTTTTTTTGGGGGGGAGGTTGTTTTTTTTAACTGCAACATGTAATTTTATATACATTAACTTATTATTTTCTCTGTAGACTCTAGTGTTTATAATCTTGCTAAGAATGTTTCTTACCCTGAAACAAAATGAAAGTATTTTATTCCATTGACTTCTATACTTTCTTCCTATGTCTGAGAATCTGAGGAAAGCTTTAGAAACATGTCATGTTCTGTGGCTCTTGGGACCCCTTTCCATTTATCCTCGTCATCAGTATCC